>PVHX01005564.1:0-110707 GCA_004024805.1 Geosciurus inauris | reverse complement strand
AGAATAAAATTATAAGATTTGCATGTAAATGGGTGGAGTTGGAGAATATTATGCTAAGCAAAGTAAACAAATCCCCAAAAAACAAAGGCCAAATATTCTCCCTGATAAGTGAATGCTGAGCCATAATGGGCGGGAGGGGATGGAGAAACTTTGATTAGGCAAAGAGAAGGGAGGGAAGGGAAGGGGGGATGGGGGCAGAAAAGATGGTGGAATGAGATGAACATCATTACCATAGATACGTGTATGACTGCACATGTGGTGCAATTCTACATTGTATACAACCAGAGAAATGAAAATTTGTACTCCATTTGATTACAATGAATCAAAATACATTCTACTATCATGTATAACTAATTAGAAACAATTTACTTTTAAAATAGAATGCATTTCAAGTCATAGTACATATATGGAGCACAATTTTTCTAATTGCTAGAGATGTTGAACATTTTTTCATATGTCTGTTGATCAATTGTATATCTTCTTCTGTAAAGTTTCTGTTCAGCTCCTTGGCCCATTCATTGATTGGGTTGTTTGTTTTTCTGGTGTTAAGTTTTTTGAGTTCTTCATACATCCTGGAGATTAGTGCTCTACTAGATATGCGTGTGGAAAAGATTTGTTCCCAGAATGACGGCTCTCTGTTCACTTCATTGATTGTTTCCTTTGCTGAGAAAACAAGCTTTTTAGTTTGAATCCATCCCATTTACTGATTCTTGATTTTACTTCTTGTGCTATAGGAGTCTTGTCAAGGAAGTAAGGTCCTAATCTGACATGGTGAAGATTTGGGCCTAGTTTTTCTTCTATTAGGTGTTGGGTCTCTGGTCTAATTCCCAGGTTGTTGATCCACTTTGAGTTGAATTTTGTGCATGGTGAGAGATAGGGGATTAGTTTCATCTTGCTACATATGGATTTCCAGGTTTTCCGGCACCATTTGTTGAAGAGGCTATCTTTTCTCCAGTGTACATGTTTGGCTCCTTTGTCTAGTATCCGATAACTGTATTTAAGTGGGTTCATCTCTGTGTCTTCTATTCTATACCATTGGTCTACATGTCTATTTTTGGTGCCAGTACCATGCTGTTTTTGTTACTATAGCTTTGTAGTATAATTTAAGGTCTGATATTGTGATGCCTCTGGCTTCACTCTTCCTGCTAAGAATTGCTTTGGCTATTCTGGGTCTCTTATTCTTCCAAATGAATTTCATGATAGCCTTTTCTATTTCTATAAGGAATGATGTTGGGATTTTAATTGGAATCGCATTGAATCTATGTAGCACTTTGGATAGTATGGCCATTTTGACAATATTGATTCTGCCTATCCAGGAGCATGGGAGATTTTTCCATCTTCTAAGATCTTCTTCAATTTCTTTCTTTAGTGTCTTGTAGTGTCTTTCTTTAGTGTCTTTTGCATTGTAGAGGTCTTTCACCTCTTTTGTTAAATTGATAGCCCTAGTTTTATGTACGACCGCATGTATGTTGTGATTCTACATCACATACAACCAGAAAAATGAAAAGTTGTGCTCCATCTGTGTGCAGTGAATCAAAATGCATGTTGTTATCATGTATACCTAAGGAGAATGAATAAATAAATAAATTTTTTTAAAAAATGGAGCACAATTTTTCATTTCTCTGGTTGTAAACAAGATAGAATCACGCCATTCATGTCTTCATACATGTACCTATGGTAGTAATGCCATCTCATTAGACCAGTTTTGCTACTCTCATTCCCCCTCCCCTCCACCACCTCCCTCATGCCCCATACAAACTTCCTCCATATCTCCCATGCTCCCCATCCCCACCTCCATTATGTATCAGCATCCACTTATCAGAGAGAACATTCAGCCTTTGGTTTTTTGGGATTGGCTTACTTCACTTAGCATTATATTCCCCAATTCCATCCATTTACCTACAAATGCCATAATTTTATTCTCTTTTATTTCTGAGTAATATTCCATTGTGTATATGTACCACAGTTCCTTTATCCATTCATCTATTGAAGGGCATCTAGTTTGCTTCCACACTTTAGCAATTGTGAATTGTGCTCCTATAAACATTGAAGTGGCTGTGTCACTGTAGTATGCTGTTTTTAAGTCTTAGCTGGGTCAAATGATGGTTCCATTCCAATTTTTCTAAGGAATCTCCATACTACGTCTAGATTGGTTGCACCAATTTGCAGTCCCACTAGCAATGTATGAGTGTGCCCTTTCCCGACATCCTCACCAACACTTATTGTTGTTTGTATTCTTGATAACTGCCATTCTGACTGGAATGAGATGAAATCTTGGAATAGTTTTGATCTGAATTTCTCTGATTACTAGAGATATGGAACACTTTTTCATATATTTATTGATTGATTGTATTTCTTCTTCCAAGACATGTCTGTTCAGATCCTTAGCCCATTTATTGATTGGGTTGTTTAATTTTTTGGTGTTAAGTTTTTTGAGTTCTTTATGTATTCTGGAGATCAGTGCTCTATCTGATGTGCATGTGGGAAAAATTTTCTTCCAGAGTGTAGGCTCTCTGTTCACCTCATTGTTTCTTTTGCTGAGAAGAAGCTTTTAAGTTTGAATCCATCCCATTTATTGATTCTTGTTTTAATTTTTTGTACTTTAGGAGTGTTGTTAAGGAAGTCAGAGCCTAATCCAATGTGATGAAGATTAGGGCCTACTTTTTCTTCTATTAGATGCAATGTCTCTGGTCTAGTTCCTAGGTCCTTGATCCACTTTGAGTTAATTTTTGTGCCTGGTGAGAAAAGGGGTTTAGTTTCATTTTGCTTGATATGGATTTCCAGTTTTCCCAGCACCATCTGTTGAAGAGGCTATCTTTTCTCCAGTTTATGTTTTTGGCACCTTTGTCTAGAATGAGATAACTATATTTATGTGGGTTAGTCTTTGTGTCTTCTATTCTGTACCACTGGTCTACATGTCTATTTTGGTGCCAATCTCATGCTATTTTTGTTACTATAGCTTTGTAGTATATTTTAAGGTCTGATATTGTGATGCCTCCTACTTCACTCTTCTTGCTAAGGATTACTTTGGCTATTCTGGGTCTCTTAGTTTTCCAAATAAATTTTATGATTGCCTTTTCTATTTCTATAAGAAATGATGTTGAGATTTTAATTGTGAATGCATTGAATCTGTATAGTGTTTTGGGTAGTATGGCCATTTTGACAATATTAATTCTGCCTATCCATGAGCATGGGAGATTTTTCCATCTTTTAAGGTCTTCTTCAATTTCTTTCTTTAGTGTCCTGTAGTTTTCATTATAGAGGTCTTTCACCTCTCTTGTTAGATGGATTCCCAAGTTTGTTTGTTTTTTTTCAGGCTATTGTGAATGGAGTAGTTTTCCTGATTTCTCTTTGAAAGTATTCATTGCCGTAACAATTTTTTCTATTTGCCTCAACAAATGTTTTCAGTGAACAGTGTGTACAGCTTCTGAAAATTTGTTTTTTTCTGTTATGTTTGATAACATGTATTAAAATGCAATTTTTGGGAAAAAAAAGAACTGGTGCTGTGGGGCTGGGATTATAGCTCAGTGGTAGAGTGCTTGCCTTGCATGCGTGAGGCCCTGGGTTCAATCCTCAGCAACCCATACAAAGCAATAAAATAAAAGACATTGTGTCAAAAAAAAAGAAAGTATTCATTGCCGATGTATAGAAATGTGTTTGATTTATGGATGTTGATTTTATATCCTGAAATTTTGCTGAATTCATTTATTAATTCTTAAAGTTTTCTGGTGGAATTTTTTGGATCCTCTAACTATAATATCATGTCATCTGCAAATAATGATAGCTTGAGTTCTTCTTTTCCTGTTTGTATACCTTTCATTTCTTTCATCTGTCTAGTTGCTCTGGCTAGAGTTTCAAGGACTGCATTGAGTAAGAGTGGTGAAAGAGGGCATTCCTGTC
The DNA here is from genome assembly GCA_004024805.1 of Geosciurus inauris. NCBI lineage: Eukaryota > Metazoa > Chordata > Mammalia > Rodentia > Sciuridae > Geosciurus > Geosciurus inauris. The sequence continues at coordinate 106,807 of PVHX01005564.1, read as the reverse complement.
TTGTTCCAGCTTTTAGAAGGAATGCTTCCAATTTTTCTCCATTTAGGATGATGTTGGCCTTGCATTTACCGTAGAGTATTTTAACAATGTTGAGGTATGTTTCTAGTATCCCCAGTTTTTCTAGTGTTTTAAAAACATGAAAGTGTGCTGTATTTTGTCAAATGCTTTCTCTGCATCAATTGATAAAATCATGTGATTCTTATCTTTAAGTTTATTGATGTGGTGGATTACATTTATTGATTTCTATATGTTGAGCCAATCTGAAATGAAACCCACTTGATCATGGTGCACTATTTTTTAAAATATGTTTTGTATGTGATTTGCCAAAATTTTATTGAGAATTTTTGCATCTATGTTTATCAGGGATATTGGTATGAAATTTTTTCTTTGATGTGTTTCTGGTTTTGGTATCAGAGTGATACTAGGCTCACAGAATGAGTTTAGAAGGGTCCCCTCCTTTTCTATTTCATAAAATAATTTGAGAAGTATTGGAATTAGTTCTTCTTTGTAGGTCTTATAGATCTCAGCTGAAAATCTGTCTGGTCCAGGGCTTTTCTTGGTTGGTAGGCTCTTGATGGTGTCTTCTATTTCCATGCTTGTAATTGATCTGTTTAAGTTGTGAATGTCTTCCTGGTTCAGTTTGGGTAGGTCATATGCTTCTAGAAATTTGTCAGTGTCTTCAGAGTTTTCTGTTTTACTGAAGTATAAAATTTCAAAATAGTTTTCAATTATCCTCTATATTTCAGCAGAGTCTGTCATGACATTTCCTTTTTCATCATGAATCTTAGTAATTTGGGTTTTCTCTCTCCTTTTTGTTAGGCTCACTAGGGGTTTGTCAATTTTATTTATTTATTCAAAGAACCAGCTTTTTGTTTTGTCAATTTTTTGAATTTTTTCCTTTGTTTCAATTTCATTGATTTCAGCCCTGATTCTAATTATTTTCTGTATTCTACTTCTTTGGGTGTTGAGTTGTTCCTCTTTTTCTAGGGCTTTGAGATGTAGTATCAAGTTATTTGTGTTGACTTTTTCTTCTTTTAATGAATGAGCTTAATGCAATGAACTTTCCTCTTAGCACTGCCTTGCAGTGTCCCAGAGATTTTGATATGTTGTATCAGAGTTTTCATTTACCTCTAAGAATTTTTTTTATCTCTTCTCTGATGTCTTCTGTTATCCATGCATCATTCGATGCATTTAGTCTCCAGGTGTTTGAAATTTCTAATTTCATTCTATTATGGTCAGATAGGATGCAGGGTAGTATCTCTACTTTTTTGTATTTGCTAAGACTTGCTTTATGACATAATATATGTTCTATATTGGAGAAGGATCCATGTGCTGCTGAGAAAAAAAGTGTATTTGCTTGTTGAAGGATGAAATATTCTATATCTGTCTGTTAAGTCTAGATTATTGATTGTTTTATTGAGTTGTGTAGTTTGTTTAGTTTGTGTTTGGAAGATCTATCCATTGGTGAGAGAGGTGTTTTAAATCACCCAGTACTATTGTGTTGTGGTCTATTTGATTCTTGAAGTTGAGAAAGGTTTGTTTGATATACATAGATGCCCCATTGTTTGGGGCATAGATATTTAAGATTGTTATGTCTTGTTGATGTATGATTCCCTTAAGCAGTATGAAATGACCTTCTTTATCCCTTTTTACTAACTTTGTTTTGAAGTCCACTTTATCTGATATAAGGATGGAAATTCCTGTTTGTTTATGCAGTCCATGTGAGTAATACATTTCTCCCACCCTTTCATTTTCAGTCTGTGAATGTCTTTTTCTATGAGATGGGTCTCTTGGAGGCAGTATATTGTTGGGTCTTTTTTTTTTAAATCCAATCTTCCAGTCTATGTCTTTTAATTGATAAGTTTAGGCCATTGACATTCAGGGTTATTATTGAGACATGGTTTGTATTCCCAGACATTTTGGTTTATTTTTAGTTTTTAACTTGACAGAGTTTCTCTTTTGATTGGCCTTTCCTTTAGTGTAGTTCCTCCCTTGGCAGGTTTTCATTGTTGTTTTTCATTTCCTCCTCATGGAATATTTTTCCAAGAATGTTCTGTAGTGCAGGTTTTCTTGCTGTAAATTCTTTTAATTTTTGTTTATCATGGAGTGTTTTTATTTCATCATCAAATCTGAAGCTTAATTTTGCTGGATATAAGATTCTTGGTTGGCATCCATTGTCCCTCAGTGCTTGGTATATGTTGTTTCAAGCTCTTCTAGCTTTAAGGGTCTGGGTTGAGAAGTCTGCAGAGATCTTAATTGGTTTCCCCCTATATATAATCTGATTCCTTTCTCTTGTGTCTTTTAAGATTCTCTCCTTATTCTGAATGCTAAGCATTTTCATTATGATGTGCCTTGGTATATATTGGTTGTGATTTTGTACATTTGGTGTCCTTGTAAGCCTCTTGTATTTGATTTTCCAATTCATTCTTCATGTTTGGAAATTTTTCAGATATTATTTTGTTGAGTAGATTATTCATTCCTTTGGTTTGAATTTCTATGCCTTCCTCTATCCCAATAATTCTTATGTTTGGTCTTTTCATGGTACCCCATAATTCTTGGATGTTCTGCTCATGGTTTCTTACCACCTTCAATTTGTGGTCAACTCTATTTTTATGATTAAATATTTTGTCTTCATTGTCTGAAGTTCTGTCTTCCAAGTGATCTAATCTGTTGGTGATGCTTTCTATTGAGTCTTTAATTTGGTTAATTATTTCTTTCATTTTGAGGATTTCTGTTTGATTCTTTTTCAGAATCTCTATCTCCTTGTTGAAGTGATCTTTTGCTTCCTGTATTTGCCTATGTAGTTCTTTATCAAAATGATCTTTTGCTGCCTGTGTTTGCTCTCTTATATCATCCTTTAATTCACAGAACATTTTAATTATGTACATCTTGAACTCATTCTCTGACATTTCTTCTGCTGTGCTGACCATGTATTATAATAATGTAGTATCTTGGTTTGTTTAGGGCACTTTCTTCCTTTGTTTTTTCATATTGTTTGTATGTCCTCCCTTCTAGCACTGCAGATCCAAAGTGTTATAGTCTTTAACCTAAAGGCTTATAGATTCCCCACAGGGTTCCAATACCTCTCCTTTAAGGGGGAGACCAATATTTACAGATCCCAATACAAACAATATATAGCTTTAAACCAAGTAGCTCCTAATAGGACATTTATGGCTTTGTCACATATACAGAAATTATGAGTTCAATTAGTATCTACAATATAAACAATAGATTTCAAAATGGTCTATAGTTTCTGCTGGTGGACAAGAGAGAACCAGGGGTGGGGTGTAGGATGAGATGTTAGGGAGGTAGGAAGTGAGGATATAGAGTTATTAGTTCTTAGAAAGTGTGAAAGAGGAATCCAAAAGAAGTTGGCTAGTAGTAGAAAAGGGAGAGATTTGGAGAAGACACAAAAGTAGGAGGAAAATAGAGTACAACAAAGTAAACATAAAAATTAAGAAAAATAAAAAATGTAAAAATAGATGATATGAGACTATATAATACAAATGTAATGTATTAATCAGATATCCCAGTCCTCAAAAGCCTAATGCATGAAAAATACTTGTTTTCACAAACTTTGGGGATATGAGTGCGGGAAAAGAGAAAGTGAGAGAAAAGAAGAAAAAATAACAAAGATAATAGAAAAAAAAATCTCAATGTAAATGAAAAGGATTGTTCTCCTTCTCATTCAGTAGGTGGAGTTGTCTGTTGTTTACTCATATCTCTCCTCTCAAGATCATGCAGGTTATTAGTGTCTGTGTATTGGTCTTATAGGCGGAGCATCTAAAGGTGGGGTTTAGCATTTGCTAATCCCCATGAGAAAACTCAACTCCAAGGATCTCCTTGATTTGGGCACTTGGACTTATCTCCTTATATCACCTGTAGACCTCACAGTTCCTGGTCTCTCATTTAGTCTCTAAACTGTGTCTCTCTTACCCCTTCCCCTTCTACTTCCCAGTAGGGGACCTCTCTCTCCAGAGGTTGTGGAGAGCTGTTTTGTGCCAGGCAGGTCAGGACCGTGCTTTGTGAGCTACAGACCAACCACATAGCTGCAAGTGCTGTGCCAGTTAGTGGCTTCAGGGGAAAGAGGGGAGCTGGGGAACTATGAGTACCTTGATACTGCTTCTGGGCCCCAGCTGGTGTCCCAATCTGAGAGTTCCCCAACTAAAGATGCCAATTGCCATATTGAGACTCCAAGATGGCAATGAAGGTGTCCCACAGTGGAGTTGTCTGCTTTCAAGAGATAGGGTGTCAGGCCTAGCCAGGCGGTGGTGTTGAGCAACATGTTCGGTGATACACTCTGTGCCATGCTGTGTTCAAGTAGGAGGTTGTCTCCAGATCCTGTCCAGTGTCCCCAGGTGCAGGCGAACAGGGGAGCTCCACACTGGCAGATGGAGGTCCACACCGGAGCAGTAGCCCAGGGTCCTGCATGGGAGCACTGGCTAGGGGTCCTGTGTGGATGGGCAACCAGAGGTCCTGCGTGGTGTGTGGGCACTTAAGCTGGGTGTCTTGCGTGAGAGTGGGTCCTGTGTGGAAGCTGGTCCTGTGCAGGTGAGCAGCCAGGGTCATGCACAAAAGCTGGGGCCTGGAGACTCATGTGGGCACACAGCTGGAATTCCTGCATGGAAGCAGCTGTCAGGGGTCCTCTAATAACTAACAGAGAAACAGTATTCCCACTGCTTTAATCCCAGGTCATGGAGAGAGTAGGAACACAGGATCTGTCTAGGCCATCATCTTGGTCTCTCCCTGTAGTAGTTTTTTGTGGGACATTTTAAACTACAAATTCAATTTCTTTAATTAGTGTACAGCTATTCAAGTTGTTTCTTTTTGAGTGATCTTTGGCAGTTTTCATCTTCCAAGAAATGTGTACATTTTAGTAGAACTGAAACTATTAGAGAAAAGGAAGGTGATCTGGAGAAACAGGGAGGGGAGGCTAGGGAGGATATTGAGGGTGAAATGATCACCATGTTAAATGCATGTACAGATATGCTATAATAAACCTATTCTTCTGTATAATTAATATACACTAATTTAGAAAAAAACTTTGAGAAGGACAAATAAGAAATTTCATTTTATCTAACTTGTTGAATCATTGGCATTGGAATATTTAAAATATTTTTTGTAATCTTTTTAATAACTGTAGAATATAATATCACTAAACTGGTGATGCATGATTTCTTTTTTCCTTTTCTTACTGATCAGCCTGTGTTATGGTTTGGATCTAAAACTCTCCCCCAATGAGCTCATGTGTTAGGTCAGGTAGCAATGTTCAGAGGCCAAAAAAATTGGATTATGAGAATTGTAACCTCTTAAGTGGATTAATATATTTGATGGGTTAATAATTTGAATGGACTATTGGGTAGTAACTGTATGCAGTTGGGACACTGCTAGAGGAAATAGGTCACTGGAGGTGTACCCTTGAAGACTATATCTTGTCCTTGGCTCTTCTCTTTCTCTGTTTCCTGGCTGCCGTGAACTGTACCACTTTCCTCCACCACACCCTGCCACCATGATATTCTGCCTCACTGCCGGGCCAGAGCAATGAAATAGGCCAACCATGAACTGAGCCTCTGAAACCAAAATAAACTTTTCCTCTTCTAAGTGGTTCTTGTCAGGTAATTTTTTCACAGTGATTCAAAACTGACAAACACAATTGGCTAGATGTTTACAAACTTTCTGTTCTCCTTGATGAAAGGGATTTTTGTTTCACTGTTTTCTTTTCTATTGATTTGCACTCTTATGTTTATTCTTTTCTTTCACTTATTTTTGCATTTTTTTGCTCCACTTTTCCTAGTTTCTTATGGTAGGAAGTAAAGTATTTGATTTGGAGCCTTTTGTCTTTTATAATATAGATACTTGTTGCTATTAATTTCCCTCTGATTACTAATTAAGTGCTAATAATTTATATATTTTGTTTTAATTTTCATTCAATTCAAAATATTTTCTAATTTTCCTTTTGATTTTTTTAACCGATGGGTTATTTTTAAATGTATTTGTTTTTCAGCATTAATGGATTTTTTTGAGAGCTCTGTTACTGATTTCTTATTTAATTCCACTGTGGCCAGAAAATATGGTTGGTATGACTTGCACCCTCAACTTTCTCTGCTACTCTTAAGTTTTTCTAACGGTGGGTTTTTTAACATGTGATTACTTTTACTTTTTAGTCCTTATCATTAGCTTTGAACTGATTGACTATGAAGTGACTTTCTGTAATTTTATTTATGTTTCTTATTCTTAAAGTTCCTTGTGATTCTTGGATTTGTCTGTTTTGTAATTTTCATTAAATTTGGAAAATTTGGGGTATTATTTCTTCTAACAATCTGCACCCAACTTTCCTTTAGAAACTCCAGAATACAGATACATAGCTATATATAGATGTAGATATAAATGTAGATACAGATACATAGCTATATATAGATGTAGATATAAATGTAGATATAGATATATCCATCTATAGATAAAATTAACATATTTAATCTTTCTTCTAGGTGTAGAACATATGAAATGTAGCAGTTATAACCCTTTAAATATCCTTTTTGCTAATTCTAACATCTGTATCAATTTTGATTAATTTTTTCCTTACTATATATCATATTTTCAACTTCATTATGTGCCTGATAATATTTTTACTGAATATTAGATATGGTGAATTTGACCTTGTTTGATATTGGATCTTTTATATTTCTGTAAGATACAAAACAATAACTTTGTTCTGGGGCAGTTACATTACTTGAGAAAAGTATCATACCTTCAGATCTTGTGTTTAAGATGTTTTATCAGGTCTGAAACCATTAATATTTTTTAGAAAATTGTTTTGGGTAAAAGGATAAATAGTTTCTTTTGCTCCTTTATTTTTTCCCAGAAGTAAAATTATTCCTACAATGTTCACTAATGGGAATATTCAACAGTATCAAAATATTGAATCTTCCTAAATCAAATTATATGTTCACTAAAATCACACAAAAAAAAATTTTAATGAAACTAGAAGTTCAGATTCGAAAATTGATATGAAAGACTAAATGGGGATGACTCCATCAGAACCTTCATAACCTTATCCGGCTTTACTTGCTGATGTTGTTTACAAGCCCTCAGTTCTCTATTCCCCCTTGACATACTATCTTCATCTTTTTTTCCTTCTTTAACCCCCACTAAAATGAAAGATAAATAGAGCAGGAATGTTGTTTTGTTTGCTACCATATCCCTAGTGTCTAAAGCATAAACACTAAATAATTGTTAACTGAATGAAAAAATGCTTGACCAAAACAAATTTTTCTTCTGAAAAAGAAGATAGGGAATTTAGCTCAGCAGATATTAAGATACCAGAAAGCAATAGAAATTGAGACAAATTGAGCATAAGTACAGAGATCAAATTGAAAACCCCGAGGTAGCCCTAATGATATATACAACTTGATTTACATATGGTGGAAGTAGCATCACAAATCCATTATGAAAGGATAGAATTTAGTTAACAAATGTTGTTCAGACAATTGCCTTTCCTATAGGATAAGTAAATCCCTTCCTAATCCTATGTACACAAATAAATTCTGCATGTTTTAAAGATGTAAGTAGTCTAAGAAAAGATCTTAGGAGTAAAATATATGAGAATCTGCTTATGACCCCATAGAATTGAAGGAAGTTTTGGACATGAAACAAAAAGGCAGCTTTTGAAAAGACTTATAAACTTGATTATGTAGAAATATAAACCTTCTATTATACAAAGGAATGCATAAACAAGTGAAAAAACAGATACAAACCGAAAGAAGATGTTGGAAACTTGTTTGAAACAGTGAGGGAATTAGTGTTCATTAAACAACTGGTATGTGAAAGTCCTATCAAAGTAATAAAAAAGGTTATAACTAGTGGGAAAACGGTAATGGATAGAAACAAACAAGAAATTCATAGAGAAGGAAACCCGGATACTCAACAAACACACACAAAAATGCTTGTGTTCATGCAAAATCAAAGAAATAAATAAACATGCCATTTGACTCACACTCGTCTGGAAAATTTAGTCTGACAAGATCAAATGTCGGCAAGAATGTGGCAGATATGAGCTCTCTACATTGCTGAAGGAGTATAACTGGGCATGAGAACAAATGGAAGAATAATTTTGCAATCTCTAATCAAGTTAAAAATACCCCCTACCCCAGAATTCAACAATTTAGCATCTAGATTTATGTCTTCCAGAAACTCTTGTACTTGTGCCCTGGGATGTATGTAGAGGGAAGTTTACTTGTTCAAGTAGCATTTTAATAAAAATTTGAGTGTTGTCAGTGTGGGGGAAAGATAAATAAAAGGTAGTGCAGTGATACAATAGATTAGACTTTCTCAAGTGCAGTTCAAGGAGAAAATTAACCTCAACAGCTCTAGGCATCCATTATATATAATGAATTAACTACTTATGCATCTAGAATGGTACAAGTTATGTATCATCCTTGAAAAAATTTAGAAATATCACTTACATCATTGTTTTGGGTTCTGTGGTAAGTCAAAGAATTTTGTTTGAGAAAGGCTGCCTCATGGTAATTAAATTTAATGGTTTTGAACTGTACCTATCAATATGGAAAGATCCTCTAAATAAGTTTAAAATCTATAATGCAATAAATACATATCATATGGAAGGATTCATATAAAATTTAAAAACATAACAGTATACATTATTAAATATTACAATATAACATTTGTTATTGACTAGTATTTAAATACATGGTTAAAATATAAAAACAAACTAAAACGATATATACTAAATGAATAAAAGTAGTATTTTGGAAAGAAATAAAGAGAATGAGAATGAGAAATACTTTAATGTTATAAATAATATTTTCTTTCATATATGATATATATATGAAACAATAATGCCAAAATGTTAACATTAATTAATCCTGGACTTTGAATACACAGATGTTTGATAGCAATTCTGTATTTATTTAACTTTTCAAAACCAAATTCAAGATATTAAAACTTTGCCTCAGCCTTTTTGAAAAAAAGTAAGCCTAGCATGGTGGCCCACACCTGTAATCCCAGCAGCTCTGGAGGCTGAGGCAGGAGGATCAGGAATTCAAAGCCAGCCTCAGCAACTTAACAAGGCCCTGAGCAACTTAGTGAGACCCTGTCTCAAAATAGAATGTGATAAGGGTTGGGGATGTGGCTCCATAGTTAAGAGCCCCTGGGTTCAATCCCAGTACCAAAAAATAAAAGAAAGCAAAAGAGGAGAGAACTGCTGGATAGTGGTATTATATCAAATTATACTGTTATATTGCACCCATGTATGAATATGTAACAAGTCATTATGTACAATTATAATGCACTAACAAAAAAATGTGGAAGAATAAATTATTTTTTTAGAAAAATAACAAAAACTTGTAACTTTTAAAAATTCTCCAACTTTTCCAACAACTGTAACTTCTGATCTGTCACCATGTCTCACAGTAGAGAAGGCCATTCTGCTGTTTTGCTATGTCTTGTCATTTGGTATCCAATATCCTGACTCTGTTGTCATTCTCGAGCAGGAGAGGGTTGCAAACACTGGCACAGCTTTTCACAATAACAGGCTGGCTGGTAGACCTGAGCAATGAAAGAAAGAAGAAAATTATCTCTGGTCTGCAGCCAAAATAATTTGCCTATGATAAACAAAATAGGCAATTTTCAGTTCCCACCCATAGCTGATTAAGACCACCTGTTTTTAATTCTCTTCAATATTTTTAGTTTTTATGCCTTTTTTTTCCCAGTTATGTCATTACTCTGTATTTAAATTTTAATCCACACGGCACTATTTGCTTCCCTGTTGCTGTCTGCTTTTATTCGCCACTTCTTAACTCACCTCTCCCTCTCATCCCAAAATTTAGACAGGAATCTAAAACTTTGTTCTTGTTCCCCGCTGTTTAGAGAGATTGTTCACCTTAGTGCAGAGCCTTTCTCTGACTTTCCTGGAGGAGCCCCTTGACTTAAGAGTCACTGGGTTCAATTGACTTAAGAGCCCCTGCCCACACAGACCCCAGGAATGGAAGATGCTGGTTCTTCCGTCCTTGGCTTATTTGAAGCCTCTAGGTACTAGCTTTCTCACAACTCCTCTGCCTTTCTTATCACTGAGTGGCCTAGCAAGCAAGAGGATGAGCTTATATTGGCTAAGTGAAAACCCTTTAGCCAATGTCTGCTACAGAGATGTAGGTGGATTATGGGACAAGATAAGGGATATTAAAACATGAAGAGATTAACACAATTTCAAAGGCATTACCATCTGGAGGGCTAATGAGGCAAGGGAAAGAAATGTTTGTACAGATCCTAGGGAGAGCATGAGATGTAGGGAACAGCTCCTCCTTGGGAGCCCTGGTGTTGGAAGGGCTTAGCAGTTCCAGTAACTTCTAGAAGTGGTGTGGGCATGTAGGAGCAAGCAGGGAGTCACATAATAACCAGTGTTTTCTCTTACACTCTCATCTCTTGGTCATGACCTGCTTTGGTCAAACCTACACCTTAGTCCAAAGGGGGCCTGGTTGATGCAGGCCTTCGAGATTAGCCATCCAAGGCTTCAGTGAGAATGGGGTCCAGTTTGACAGGGGAAGGAGCAAACAAAATAACCAGCACATCCCTGAAGACTCCATGTTCCCACATTCATATAAAAACCCTTCCTTCTTTCAAGTTCATGTTATTCTGTTGTGCTACCCACAGCCACTTCTCAATGCTGTCATCTACCTGTCTCACTTTCCACTATTCAACTTTAGTGTGTATGTGGAGGACCTTTATAACAATGTAGCCTGAGTTAGCGTGTCTCCTCAATAACAAGAACATTTATGTATGTCCTACTCCAGCAACCCATGGCAAATTAGCAATTGTGCTGGCATGGAGGAAGCAGGTTGTTAGTGAGGTATGAACTCTCTGTTTCCCATCCCAAAACTTACAGACATCCATTCTCCCCCTCCTTCCTCCTGTTTTAAAAACTAGGCTCTCTCTGTCCAGAGCAATCTGCTTGTGCTCTGTAGCCCATCCCTGTCTGTCTCCATCAGGCCTTTGCTCCATTGTTCACATACCCTTCCTTTCTACTATTACCATCCCCAGAGACCATATTTAAGTTCCTCTCCTGTAAAAAGAGAGAGAGAGAATAAATACTCTATAGATCGCTTCCTCTAGTTGCTCTCTTGCTTCTCTTCTTAGCAAGCTCCTCCCAACAGCCTACACTGCCATCTCTACTTCTGCTCCGTCTTACTAGGTAACCTATGGCAATCACTCTTCTGATGTACTCACTCAACTGAACCCACTCTGGAAAAACATGATTCTCAAAATGCCAAATTTGGTAAGCACTTTCTAGTGTCTCTCTCTGGCATTTGACAAATGTTGGCCATTTTCATTTCCTTTCTTTATTACTTCTGAGATCATTTTTTCTCCTGTGTTTCCTCCTGTGCATGATCTTTCTTTCTTAGTTTCTGTAGCTGAATCTGCTAGCTGTAGCTACTACTTAAACATCAGTGTTCCTGAAGATTCTGTCCATGGCCCACTTGGCACTTGGGTGATACTCCTAACCACCATTATCCTTCTTTATGCCAGAGTTTTAGCTGCCACTCTATGCTGATGTCTTTCAAACTCCTGCCTCCCGCCCAGACCTCATTGCAATGTTCCAGATCCCATCTGTTTATTTAACAAAAAATTAAATAGTGCTTCCTATGATCTAGTTAATGTGCTTTACAAATGATAATTCACTTAATCCCCTTTACAAATTTATGAGGCAGGTATAGATGAGGAAGACTGAGGCACTGACAGGTTGAATATAACTGGTGCCAGGTGGTACAACTTGTATTGGCATAGCAGGATTGAGATCAGTCTGTCTCAAAAGCCCAAGCTTTCAACAAATATGATGCCCTATTGTTGTATGCATCCTCATTTCCATGTCCTTTGCATACCTCTAACCTAATATATCCAAAACTTTTTTCAGTATTTTTCTCTGAAAACTGACCTGAGTCTAACCGACACTGAGCAAACTAATATTCAGAAATTTCTTCAAATTGATATCCTTCAATTATTTGCTTAACATTTAATTAAACTTTTTTGGGAGAAAATGATTTAATAAAATTTATATACTTACCTTTATGATGAAGAGATTTATCATATATCTCTTGGTGCAATGTAAGATTTTGGTTTTGGGGTGGGGGAATCTGGGGATTGAATTTAGGGACACTTGACCACTGAGCCACAACCCCAGCCCTGTTTTGTATTTTATTTAGAGCCAAGATCTCACTGAGTTGCTTATCACCTTGCTTTTGCTGAGGGTGGCTTTGAACTCGCAATCCTCCTGCTTCAGCCTCCCAGGAAGCTGCTGGGATTACAGGAATGTGCTACCACGCCTGCCAAGATTTTGATATTTTTGACATTGTCTTTTATTTCCTAGTCATTCCATCACTTACAAACAATTGGCTATTGGTAAGGATGAAGTTTTACTTCTATGCACAATTTTACGCTCTTTTAAAAACACTTCTAGAAGTTTTAATTTTTTAATTTATGTGTCAGAACAATATTTTGTGACTGCTTTTTGAGTGACAACATTCAAAATGGATAGTGCCAAATAAGTCAAATGTTATATGACTTGGATGTTTCTGGATCCCATAGGTCAGATTCTCCTCACATGTGATAGAATATTAAAGTAAGCCCAAGTTACTATGGAAATAAACTTTCTTAGCATGTCAATGCATGTTTTATCCATCCTGAATCTTGACAATATTAAAGGTAAATTCATCTTAATGAGCTATGATAAATGCTTCTAAAACCACAAACCAGATTTACAAATAAAATTCCTTAGCACTTTCTTTGTAAAATTGAAACAGAGAATCAGTTATAATTAGGATCTTGAAGACAAATAAACTCACTGTTCTTCTTTTGTATATATTCCCTGCAATATAATTTGGTTTCGTATTGCTAAATTAAATGAAATGGGCCACCTAGGGAGATTATAGTAATGTCAGCAATTAGTCAAATATTATTTTGTTAGTTCATGTGTTGTAGTTTTTGTTCTACAAAAAGAAATACTTCCAATCAACTTTGAGTATGTGGAATCTTAAAATTTTCTAACATAGCAGAGATTGGGTATTCTATTTTATTTTTAAAATATAAATTCAAGAAAATCTCTATCAACATAGGGAAAACAGAAATACATTCACTAATTTGCTTCTACTTATTAAAGCAGACTGAAATTACTAAAAATCTTGGTACACTTTCTCCTTCAGTTTTTCAATTCTTGTTTGTCATCTCATCAATATTTTGGAACTTGTCTAAAACGGAAAACCCCCTGGTAGACACACTAAAATGTTTACATTTGTCTAGTCAAAAATAAAAATTTATGATAATCAGTTACATATTTCCATGTTCCAGATAAACAGCACATTACCATGCTGTAGTTTCAGAATAGTAGTTGTTGACAGTGGGTGCTGGCCTCTGGTGATTCTCATTTGGCTGCTCTCAGTTTGGGGACAGGACATGTAGCTACACCTAACAACCTACATGCATGCTCCCCATCATTCCTCACTAGGGAGAGGTGTTTATCAATGAAGAGCTGTTTATTACTTCTCCAAGTGCTATTTAATTTAGCAGAATTGGGACCAGTTTACCTGAAAAACACCAATTTAAGTGGTTGCCTATAGAAACCTGTGTCATTAACTGGCACCACAGTTATGATTTATACTCTTGGTATTTTAGTATCTTTTATAGATTGATGCCTGGGGCAGTGACTTGAGAGCTGACTCATAACCTAGTTCTGCATTCTCCTCCCTTTGTAGACTATAAAAACTATGTAACCAGTGTTTTTCAAGACAAAAATCAGGTAATCATCAAAATTCCTCTTTCTCAACCTCCTTTCCATATTTAGGATGTCACTAAGCTTTTGAACTATGTCTTCTGTACACCAACCCATGCACCTTATTAGGGGTAGTAATGGATGAACCTTTCCTCCCCTCTCCAATTCTCATCCCCTTGAAAGCAGAGATATCTTATTCTTCTTTACCACCAGTCCCTACAGCAATGTCTATCACATAGCTCATGTTTTAAAATGTCCATTGAAAGAAAAAAAGAATAAATGTGTATATTCTTTGATGTCACAAGTATTTCTAAAGAAATCCTCCAGAAGATAAAGAGAGACATAGGAGAGCATGATGTAGTTATTTTAAAATAAGCTTACACTTGGAACATCAAAAATAGCCATAGCACTTCTTTTTATTTGGGGGCGGGGGACATGTAACTGGGAATTGAACTCAGGGTCACTTAACCACTGAGTCATATCCTCAGCCATATTTTGTATTTTATTTACAGACTGGATCTCACTGAGTTGCTTAGCACCTTGCTTTTGCTGAGGCTGGCTTTGAACTCACAATCCTCCTGCCTCAGCCTCCCAAGCTGCTGGGATTATAAATGTTTGCCATTGCACCCAGCCCTAGCACCTCTTTTTAAGATCAGGATATCAACCACAAGTGACCTTTGGGGAGGTTTTGTCACTAACAACTTGTAGAAAACAACTATACCCTTCCTGCACTCAGACTTGGATTGTCCCTAAGTTCTGGTTCCTCCAACTAAGGAAGCAAACATCTCTCAACAGATGTTGATGTTTACTGTACAAAGAAGTCAGACTCTATATATGTGATGGAGTATTAAAGTTCATAAACATCATGAAATAACCTTTATACCTTTCGCATGTCTTACTTATTTAGGTTGTATAATAAATTCATACAAAATTAGAGAAAAAATTAAACAAATTTGAGAACAAGAAGTCATGAACCCAAAATAGGGCCTCTTCTCTGCTTTATCAGCTCTCCAATCTCTTAACTAAAGTTTTGAAGATTTCTAGACTCTCATGAATTTTTATGTTCTTCCCTTCAGAGACAAGGCCTTGATTTGTATTCCAGGACTCAGAATTTCATTGTCTCAGAAACCACATTTGATTCATAGAAGGTATGCAGAAACTTTGATGATAAAAATGTCTTTCTTGTTATTTGCTCAAATAACACTTTCTGGACTCTTGCAGTTGGCAATTTGTAATGTGACTAAATTGATGCAAAAAAAAAAAGATGTGATTAGGTTCTTGCTAAAGGAATGTAGATGTAAACGTGCCCATACTCCTACCCCTGGTCATAAAAACTCCACCCCTGACTCCTCATATGCTCTTTTCTCCTTCTGTGTTGAACTTTGCTACATGTTTAGGATGAGATGGCTTCAGACTAATTTCTTTGTTAGAATTTCTTTGTAATGATCTTAAGATGTCACCCTTTCCTAATTAAATCTATACTTTTTGAAATAAAGAAATGATATTATACACCTTCTTAGAACTTTTTTTTCTTCAGTGATCATCTTTGAGTGCTTACTACCCCATAAGCACTCAAAATAGTAATACTAAGGTATTTTATATAGCAATGAATGATAGAAAAACTATTATATCTAGGACTTTGTTTTACAACAAGAAGTCCAGAGACAGTCATATGTGTCCCAGATTGCCATCGAGGGACCAAAACTCTTTAGTTTTCTACTTTACCAACCTGAGAATGTTAGTTAGAATACATTAGAGTATGCTGCTATGACAAAAAACAAAACAAAATAACACTAACATCTTAGAAGCTTAATTTAAAAAAAAAGAATGTGGTCATTGGGGATCAGATAATCATTCAGGATCTAAAGTTCCTTCCATCTTATCCTAAGCATGTAGCCAAGCTTAACACAGATTTGAAATATTCAAGAGTCTTCTCTCTAAATATCATCTCTCCATTCTCATGAGAATTCTTCACTTCGGCATTAGGTCCAAGTTTTGAAACTTAACATGACTATTTCTATCTTGATCTTTTTTCTTTTGACTATTTCTTTTCCCCAATCCATTTTGTACCAAACCTGTAGCCAAGTTTCTTTGTCCACATACTATTTACTCTTTTTTTTTAATGGCCTTATTTTTTTCTTTTGTTTTATTTAGGCTTACATGTTAACAGTGTAAATTGATTCATTGTACATAGATAGAGGATAACACATCAATTCTCTAGTTGTAAGTTGTATAGAATCACACATACTATTTACTCTCTTTTATACCAATTATATGGTGTGTGTGTGTTATTTAAGTAAGTAATAAGAAGAAAAAGATTTGGTATCATATATATTATGGGAATACAATGTGAAATAGAGTATAATTTCAGTCTTGTGTGTGCTTGTATTAAAACACAACATAATAAGAGAATATAATAAGAACATAATATGAGAAATGCTACATTGTGAGTGCTATAGCAGAGATTTTAATAAAACTGCAAGATTTGATAACATGGAGCAGCTCTTAGACAACTTAGGGAAAATAAAAAAACTAACATTCAAATTGCACATTAATGAAATATTTCAAGTGTATTAAGTAAAAATTATAGCTAGAGAAGCAGGATAATGTCATTTGAACTATGTGCTTTGCTAAAGAGTTAGGTGGGTACTGGAATGTCACCAGGAACTTTTCAGCAAAGGAGTCACATGATTGCCTTTTTCATTGAGTAATGTTTTCTGTGGATGGAGTACAAAAACTTAAAGCTTCAGAATGAGAAAATCCAAGATATCTGCATACACTTAGATTATGGAACAAAAGGGTTTAGAAGAGGGAGGTTAAGACTTGTCTCACCTCTAAGGTCTGTGATTATGAGTCCATTTAATCTACCCTCCTATCCTTAAGATGTGTTCATTGAGCATCATGTTAAACATTTCTTCAGATAGGGCTTCTGATGACACCTAGATGGCTCACTGTGTTTTAATAATCAAAGTCTAAGAATAAGCTTCATTTCTACATGCCAAATGGAACTTTCCTCAAATTTACATTGGTTTTAGCCTGATACTCAATAATTAGCATATTTTAAGGTCATGGTATTCTTTGGAAATTAAAAAAAAAAACTTTGAAACTTTCTCCCAAAATATTCATAAACAGAAAAATCACATGTGATTTCATAAGTGTGGAGGACTATCAGAAGTCTACTTCTACTGCTAGTAATTCATTTAATTTTCCTAGCAATGCTATAAGGAAAATAAATACTATCATTGTTCACATCTTCCAAATGAGAAAACTAGAGTGTAGAAGGGTTAAAGAGCTTGCCCAAATTCACACAGCAACTAAGTGAAAAAAACAGTATTCAAAAGTAGACAGTCTGGTTCCTGAGCCTATGTACTTAGCACTGTGATACCATATTGATGTTCAGCTTGGAAAAAAGAAGTCTAACTTCTTCAACTGTATTTATAATTCTTAAAACCCAGGCCCTTCATTCTTCTTTAGATAAGGTAGTTTGACAATGTTCTTTTAAAATGTACTGCCCAGTTCCAAGACACTACAGATGTGCTGGTATACCATCATCCTGGATCAGCTTTTGTGAGAGCCACAAAGGGATCATTCATGCAAGGGGAGAAGGTCAGGATGAAGAAAGATGCCTATGGGTCTCCCTCAGCTTCACACTGTTCTGGTTCCTCTGGACAAGGTTTAGAAATAGTATCAGGCTAGGATATATCTAGAAGACTATGTTAGGCAATATCCCAGGCAAAGTCATGCATGAATTCTTCGCTCTCAAAAGGAAATCTAGCCCAGATTCCAAGTCATCATCCCCAAGGAAATTAAGTAGATCCTAATTAAGAACAATTTTACTAAATCCAAGCCTGAACCACAGAATAACTACACTTGAGGACTCCACACTCTTAAATGAAGAAGGGCTGTTAATTTATGCTGACACCTTTACCTTGATTTTATTTTATGGAAAAGATTTTATAAGGGCTATTATCTTCTGGTTTATATAATCCTACACTTCCCCTACTGCAATGTGAATTGAGGTTCATATGAGTTTGAATTTACAATTCTACACAGCTGGGAGTGCTGGGTCTCAAATTCAAGACCACAGAACACCACAACAGTAGATATGTATTTGGAAAGTTAGGGGTTGGTAGGGGATTCCTGGGATGTGATCCATCAAATTGTCTGAAGTTAGGTGTTTGGGAATTTGTACTACAAGTGAATCTAAACTTCAGCTAATATGACTTAAAGGTTCCATGACCTCTCTTAAGTGGGAGACTCCCTTGCTCCAGCATATTTACCCTCCATCTTTGTCTGTTGTTAATAATTTAGCGAGTGATAAGGTATGCTTAAAGATCAACTTTTTTCTGTTACAAACATGACTTCAGTCCAAGTATTTAAGCACCTGAACTCAAGTGAGGATAATAAATGTCAAAGGAATATTTATAGCTTGGTATATGGAGACTTTCCAGGTCCCTGTTCTGCAATAACACAGATCCATCTGCTAAGGGCATTAGGGTTGTGTGTTCTTGCTTTTTTTTTTCTCTCTCTCTCTCTCTTTTTCCCCCCAAATTGATAGGTTCTGAAAAAAGAAAACTGCAATACACAAAGACTAACATTGATTGTTTAACTCTTTCCTATTCAAATAAGTATTTAATGAGAAGTTAATTACCAAGGGCAAAATGTCTCCACGATTCCCGTCTATTGGATGCAAGCCCAGAAGAAATCTTACCTCAGTCTTATATAAGCCCCTGTCATCATCGTGCTGATAGATCTACCTGAGGATTTACTGTATAGTTGTCAGACCTTGGAGGCTTGGGGTTAGTCCACTCCCAAATCTATCGTTGGGATTATGATTGTTTTTACTGCTACACTATAAACATGGTTACCAGTGGTACTATCGTCAGCTAGTGTATAACTGTCCTAAGTTTGAGGAAGAGAATCTTTAAATACTCAGAAAGACAGTTTTTGTGTGCTTATGCCAGGAGTTATTTAACTTCCTTTCTATGATAAACAAAGCCATGAAAAACCTTTATGGCTCCTTTCCATCTGTGTGTCCCAAGCTAGAGAACTTCCATCATGCTGAGGGTCCATTACCTGCCAAATGAGAAATCCTCTACATTGTTGAGATTGACACTAGTATACAAATCCAGATAGCACAATACAGTGGAGTCAAAATGGTGTCTCTTCTATGACTAATGAATGCGTGTTCTCCGCTTCTCTACAGAGGATGATCTTCAGCATTCTAGACAGCATGCTTCACGTTAAGTTTTGTACAATTTATTTTTCCTTATAGCATAGCTTCAGGAATACTTTATTTCTAGATCATCAGTAGACATCAAGTTCTTTTTAATTTAAATTTGAGTTTTATAAGACCTCAAGTACTGAGGTTGAGTCGTCCAAGTTCTTCAGATAGTAACAATATCAACACTGGTCTACACCAAGCACCCCTCTTGTTTCATTTATTCACATCTTCCCTTTTTATTCCCATTCAATAGTCAGTTTCTTGCTCTCTCTGTTTGCAGTCAGTTCTCACATGCTTCATTTTAAGCCTTTTTTGTCTATCCTTGGAAAATGGGTATGATTATTTGCATGCCATTTAATTTACACTGTTGGAATTATACTATAGAGCTCAGTAGTCTTACTTTTTCACCAGAAATATGCTTTGAAGATATAATCTTATTATTACACCTATACCCAGTTTGTGGTTTCTGATTTCTTGTAAGTTCTCAATTTTATGTCTCCAGTCTATCTGCCCATGTTAATGTTCCTCTAGGGGTGGATTCTGGACTGTTATCCTGCCTCCACAAACAATAAGATGATCAACAATGCTTTAAGTTCTTTAAGGTTCTATTTGTTCTCTATTCAATAATGTAGACTTTAAATAATTACTTGAGTGCATTATTGAGTTCCCTAAGGAAATATGTAGTCTTGTTGAAAATTCATATCACAATTTTTCTTAATATGCATATAATTATCCTCAATATACTTGTGGTATATATTTTGTATTTGGACTTACATATAGTTGACTTATATAAAAACATCTATATGGAACAGATTTGGACATTTCTCTAGCCCAGTGGGCTTACTGCTTTGCTCCTTTCCATTTAAAATATCTCAAGTAATCAGCTTTCTTCTTGGAAATATAATAACCCAGGCCAATAGATATGATTGTTCAGAAGTCCTCACATTTGGCTGATATTTTCTTATATTGATCTCAAAGGAGAGATCTCTTTGGGTCAAATCTCTCCCTAAAGAAATTAAGCAGTGTATGAGGTTAGCTAAAATGGCAAATTCACAACAATAACTCTAACTCTCTAGGTTAAAAAACATGAAGGTAAAAAAGATTTGCAGAAGTTCACATGTCTACAAGCCCAAGCTAAAAATTTATGATTGGTTCTTAGTAAAAAGTAATATTGATTCTATTCATTTGGTGTGTGTGCGTGCGTGCGTGTGTGTGTGTATGGGCATGGGCTCCTTAAAGTTAGCAAGAAGCCTAGGAGCAGACTGATAAGATTGAGATGTGCTGGGAGAAAGCAAGACTTAAGTCAGCCAGTGTTTACTGAATATTTATTACATTTGAGGCATTGTGATAAGTAATAGGATGGAAGAAAGTGGAATGCAAAAATTATAAAATATTTGTAATTTTAAGGTTACACCTAGTGGGCATTGTGAACATGTGGATCGCTAACAGGAGAAGATACAATTGCAGAAATCCAACAATTTGACTCAATAAATATTTGTTGCTTTTCCATGAAATGCCAGGCTCTTGTTTTACAAGTCCTCATCCAATGAACAAAAATGACCTATGTAGCAGCCTTTACAATCTTTAAGAGGTACAATCACAAGAAAATGAATGTGACTGAATTATGATGGAAGAAATGCAGATGGAGGACAGAAGTAACTACTATCTTCTAGAAGGGTAATGTGAGGTTCATTCAGAACACAGCATGTGTACTGAAACTTGAAAGTTTTGTGGGTAAAAGGAGAATTATTCCTTGTAAAGGGAGAGCAAGGTTCTGGAGTGAGAACCAGTCTGATGGCTATGGAAAGGGTAAATAATTCAGCAGAACCACCTGTGTTCTCCTCCTGGTGCCACCACTTAGTACTAGGCTATTCTCAGCATGCATCTTTTTCCTCATTCATAAAAGTTTCTTCCCTATGGGGTTTGTTTGAGAATCACAGGAGATAGTACATGTAAAGGGATGGATACCATAACTGAAATAAAAGTGCTTAATAAATACAACCATCCCTCAGGATCAGAGGGGAATTTTTTCCAGAACCCACTAAAAGTATCAAAATTTGTTGATGCTCAAGTCCTTATATAAAATGACATAGAAAACCTATGGACATCCTTTCATATACTCTAAATCATCTATAGATTACTTATAATTCCTAATGTAATATAAATGATATGTAAATTATTAGTATATTTCATTAGGAAATAATGACAAGAAAAAGACTGACTTGTCTAATCAAGACATAATTTTTTTCCAGTTTCCAACCCACAGTTGGTTGAGTCTAGGGATGAAGAACTTGTGTTTACTGGGAACCAATTGTATCAGTATTTTATTATAATTATAATAAATATATTGGAAGTTGGGGGTAAAAGGAAGAGAAAGAAATGGAATGAGAAATGTCTAAGAAGATAGGCGGAAACTAGATTATGCAGGACTTTACATGCATACTTTGGAGTTTAGAATTTCTTGGGTGGGCAATGTGAAGTTAGGAAGGATTTGAGACAATGAAGAAACTTGGTAAGCTTTAGATTTTTACAAAGAACAGTATGTCAGTATGGAAGATGTATAAGAAGACTGCAGATTTAGAGGCAGGAAAATCAATTACAAGACTAATGCAACTTCTAGGCTAACAATGAACTGAAGTGTAAACATGGAATTAATATGAAAGGTCTTTAAGATAATTCTAAGACTACACCGTCTATGCTCTTTGATTTCATATGGGGAGTGAGAAAAAGAAGGACTGTATTTCTAGCTTTGGTGACTGGTTGTCTGGTGGTGTCCTTTAAAACAGCAAAAGACAAGGAATTCAGGAATTCAAGTTAAGCATTAAATATTTTACCATTGCCATCAAATAAGCAAATCAGGAAAGAGGTCTTGTTTAGAGGTTTAAAAAAAACCCTAAAATAATAAGAACAAAACAGACACTTGAGGTTAAGAGCTTATAGATGGAAATTGAAGCCAGGGGAGTGGTTGGTTTGTATAAAAAAAAAAAAACACATGGAATTAGATGTCATATGGCCACTTACAGAGCCCTGGTATTTAGAGACAGGTAATGAAAAAGGGGTAGCACAAGAGATTGAAAATGGAAAACAAACAAAGGCAAACATGATTAAGAGATGCTGCTGGCTATTACAAAGTCAGAGTATGTAGACTGAGGAAATTGGTAAAGGAGATTGAAGAACAAGAGCTACCATCCTGGGGCCCTGGAGCGATGAAGGATTGCATCAGAAGAGCAAGGCTAGATTGGGAAGCCAGCAAGGCTGGAGTGAAGGAAAAGCAGTTTATAGAAAAGGTGCCGAGATTTGCTTTGTCACTAGTACACTTGATATTGTCAAAATCAAAACAGTCACTTGTGTCAGCCTCACAAAAATAAAGTTGAGGTTGTGAAAGAATTGTTCTTACACAAAATTACCTGATAGTAACTATCAAAAGCTTCTGTCAGAACCACAACTGTATACAAAGGCCACTGAAACCTTGTACAAGAACAACTTCTGCAAGGACATCTGCCTGGCAACTGTCTGTGCACCCTCAGTCCAGGCCAGGACATTTCAGTGAACTTGCAGAATGTTTGACTACCCTGATTTGCATCATGTCCACCTTCCAGACCTATCTAGCTTCTCTGCAAAGAATACTGAGCTGCATGCACTGGCCCTAATTCCCCTCTCAATGTGATTTTTGTAGAAACTGTGCATCTTGATTTGTGAATCTATCCCGTGCCCACCTAAAATTATCTTTGCTTTTATTTTTATCTCATTTATGATTTTTGATTCACAGTTCCAGTTAGTTTTCACATGCACATAACTGTTCTTAAGAAAGCTGTATTCTCAAATAATGGGGTGAAAACTTCTATGAATATACATCAGAATTATTTCTCTTTTACAGATCTTCTAAATTATCATTTGCCCTTTCTACATTTTGGTGTTATTGGTCAGAAAAGGAATGGATTTGTCTATGCTCCTTTTACTTTTCTCTTTCTGCTTGATCTGTTTTGAACTTAGGTTATTATGTTTACACAGATTTGTAATCACTTTAATCTCAAAGTGTCTCTTTTGAGGTGAAAGTTTTATCATTTTTAAATAACTCTCTTTATTCCTAATTATACTTTTGCCTTAAAATCTGCTTTATTTGATGATAATATAGCTATATGGGCTTCTTCAAGTTAGTATTTATCTGTAGTTTTTTCTCATACTTTTATTTTCTACATTTTTTGTCTCTATAGTGAGTCTCTTAAAAATATATAGATGATTTTTGTTATTTTTGTTGTGACTGAAGATTTTAGCCATTAACATTTGTTATGCTATATTTTGATTCATTTTATGAATTGATTCTGTACTTTTTTATCTCTTTTTTGCTGATTTATGGTTTTACTGATCCTTTATGCATTTTTTTTTATTTTTATTTTTTAGTTATAGATGGACACAATGTCTTTATTTTATTGCTTTGTATGTGGTGCTGAGGATGGAACCCAGGGCCTCACGCATGCGAGGCAAGCGCTCTACCGCTGAGCCACAATCCCAGCCCCCTTTATGCATTTTTAATTGATGTGGTTTTTTCATTCTCTTTTCTCCTCTTTGGGTTTAAAATTGCTTATATTTTTTATTATATCAGTAATTTTATTGACATTTTAAAATATAGACTAAACAAAGTGAAAAACTAATCAGCATACTTACTTTCTATCCAAACAGCATAAACATCATAGTTCGCTTTAATTACTGCCTTCTGTATTATTTTAGTCCTACCTTGTTTTTATTTCTTCACATTTGCTTTTTATATGAATAAAGTTTGAGTTGACAAAGTATGATTGCATTACATTTATGAAGTGCAAAGTGACTTTTAATTTTAAATTGACATAATACTTATATTTTTTTATGGGCTACAGTACAATTCTTTGATATAGGTGTATATATATAGGTATATAATGTGTTATCAAATTACGGTGATTGTAATCAATTACGGTAATCATAATCAATGTGTTAACAATTACGGGCATTTCCATGCCCGTAAACATTTCTGTGTATTGGGAACTTTTGGACTATTCTAGTTATTTTGGAATATATCATAAGTTGCTGTAGACTATAGTTATACTATACTATAGAACACTAGAACTGATTCCTCCTATCTAACTATATTTTGGTACCACTTATCTATTTCCCCTTTCCCCTGTTCTTCCTAGTTTTTATTGACCACTGTTATGCTCACTTCTTCTATGAGGTCTAATTTTTTTTACATCCACAAATAAATGAGAACATGTGGCATTTGTTTTTATGTGCCTATTTCTCTTAACATGATGTTCTTCTCATGTTGCTGCAAGTAAGATTTCAATCTTTTTATGAATGAATGATGTTCTACTTTTTGTACTTTTAATTGAAAGATTATGGTTACATTTCATTTTTAAAATTTATTTATTCTAATTAGGTATATATGAGAGCAGAATGTATTTTGCTTCATGTATACAAATACAGCACAACTTTTCATTTCTCTGGTTGTACATGATGTAGAGTCACACCACATATGCAGTCATACATGTACCTAGGGTAATGATGTCCATCTCATTCCACCATCTTTCCTGCCCCCATGTCCCTTCTTCTCCTCTCCCTCCCTTTTGCCCAATCAAGTTTCCTCCATTCTTCCCATGCCTCTGGCCCCATTATGGTTCTGCATCCACTTAACAGAGAGAACATTCGACCTTTGGTTTTTTAGGATTGGCTTACTTCACTTAGCATGATATTCTCCAACTCCATCCATTTACCTGCAAATGCCATAATTTTATTCTCTTTTATTACTGAGTAATATTCCATTGTGTATATATACCACAGTTTCTCTATCCATTCATCTACTGAAGGAAATCTAGGTTGCTTCCACCCTTTAGCAATTGTGAATTGTGCTGCTATAAATATTGAAGTGGCTGTGTAACTGTAGTATGCTGTTTCTAAGTCTTTAAAGTATAGACCGAGGAGTGGGATGGCTGTGTCAAATGTTGTTTCCATCCCAGGTTTTCTAAGGAATCTCCATACTGCTTTCCAGATTGTTGCACAAATTTGCAGTCCCACCAGCAATGTTAGTGTGCCTTTTCCTCCACCTCCTTGCCAACACATATTGTTGCTTGTATTCTTCATAACTTCCATTCTGACTGGATTGAGATGAAATCTTAGAGTAGTTTTGATTTACATTTCTTTAATTACTAGAAATGTTGAACATTTTTGCCTATATTTGTTGATCGATTGTATTTCTTCTGAGAAGTGTCTGTTCAGTTCCTTAGCCCATTTATTGATTGAGTTGTTTGCTTTTTTGATGTTTGAGTTCTTCATATAACCTGGAGATCAGTGCTCTATCTGACATGTGTGGGGCAAAACTTTGCTCCCAAAATGTAGGCTCTCTCTTCACCTCACTGATTGTTTCTTTTGCTGAGAAGCAGCTTTTTGTTTGAATCCATCCCATTTATTGATTTTACTTCTTGCACTTTAGGAGTCTTATTTAGGAAGTTAGGGCCTAATCCAACATGATGAAGGTTTGGGTCTATTTTTTCTTTTATTAGGCATAGGATCTCTGGTGTAGTTCCTAGATTTTGATCAACTTTGAGTTTTGTGCATGGTGAGATATAGGGGTGGAGTTTCATTTTGCCACATACGGATTTCTAGTTTCCCAGCACCATTTGTTGAAGAGGTTATCTTTTCTCTAGTGCATGTTTTTGGCATCTTTGTGTAGTATGAGATAACTGTATTAAGTGGGTTTGTCTCTGTGTCTTCTATTCTGTACCATTGGTCTACATGTCTAATTTGGTGCCAATACTATGCCGTTTTGTTACTATAGCTTTGTAGTATAATTTAAGGTCTGGTATTGTGATACCTCCTGCTTCACTCTTCTTGCTCAGGACTGCTTTGGCTATTCTGGGTCTCTTATTTTTCCAAATGAATTTCATGATTGCTTTTTCTATTTCTATGAGAAATGACTTTGGGATTTTAATTGGAATTGCATTGAATCTGTTTAGTGCTTTGTGTAGTATGGCCATTTTGACAATATTGATTCTGCCTATCCAAAATCATGGGAGATCTTTCCATTGTCTAAGGTCTTCTTCAGTTTCTTTAGTGTTCTGTAGTTTTCATTGTAGAAGTCCTTTACCTCTCTTGTTAAATTGATTCCCAAATATTTTTTTTTGAGGCTATTGTGAATGGTGTAGTTTTCCTAATTTCTCTTTCAGAAGATTCATCACTGACATATAGAATTGCATTTGATATGTGGGTGTTGATTTTATATCCTTCTACATTGCTGAATTCATTTACTAATTCTAGAAGTTTTCTGGTGGAATTTTTTGGATCCTCTAAGTATAGAATTATGTCATCTGAAAATAATGATAGTGTGAGTTCTTCTTTTCCTATTTGTATCCCTTTAATTTTTTTCTCTTTCTAATTACTCCGGCTAGAGTTTTAAGGACTATGTTGAACAGAAGTGGTGAAAGAGGGGGCTGGGGCTGTGACTCAGTGGTAGAGCGCTTGCCTAGCATGTGTGAGGCACTGGGTTTGATCCTCAGGACCACATATAAATAAAAAATAAAGGTATAAAAAATACAATATTTAAAAAAAATGAAGTGGTGAAAGAGGGCATCCCTGTCTTGTTCCCATTTTTAGAGGGAATGCTTCAATTTTTCTCCATTTAGGATAATGTTGGCCTTGGGTTTAGCATAGACAGCTTTTAAAATGTTAAGGTATATTCCTACTATCCCTAGTTTTTCTAGTATTTTGAACATAAAAGGGTCTGTATTTTGCCAAATGCTTTCTCTGCATCAATTGATAAAATGAGATTCTTGACTTTAAGTCTATTAATGTGATGAATTACATTAATTGATTTCTGTATGTTGAGTCAACCTTGTATCCCTGGAATGAACCCCACTTGATCATGGTGCACTATATTTTTAATATGTTTTTGTATGTGATTGGACAAAATTTTATTGAGAATTTTTGCATCTATATTCATCAGAAATATTGTTCTGAAATTTTCTTTCTTTGATGTGTCTCTATCTAGTTTTGTTATCAAGGTGATACTAGCATCATAGAATAATTTGGAAGGGTTTCCTCCTTTTCTGTTTCATGGAAATATTTGAGGAGTATTGGTATTAATTCTTCTCTGTAGGTCTTATAGAACTCAGCTGAGAATCCATCTGGTCCTGGGCTTTTCTTGGTTGGTAGGCTTTTGATGTTGTCTTCTATTTTCTTGCTTGAAATTGATCTGTTTAAGTTGTATATATCCTCCTGGTTCAGTTTGGGTAGGTCCTATGCCTTTAGAAATTTGTTGGTGTCTTCAAGGCTTTCTATTATACTGGAGTATAAATTTTCAAAATGATTTCTAATGATCTTCTGTATTTCAGTACTGTCTGTCATGATATTTCTTTTTTCATCACAAATTTTAGTAATTTGATTTTTCTCTCTCTTCATCTTTTCATCATTAGGGAGGCTAAGTGTTTGTCAATTTTATTTGTTTCAAAGAATCAGCTTTTTGTTTTGTCAATTTTTTGAATTGTTTCTTTTGTTTTAATTTCATTAATTTCAGCCCTAATTTTTATTATTTCTTGTCTTCTGCTTCTTTTGGCATTGGTTTGATCCTCTTTTTCTAGGGCTTTGCGTTGTAATGTCAGGTCATTTATTTGTTGACTTTTTATTCTTTTAAGCAATGAGCTTAATGCAGTGAACTTTTCACACAGTACTGCCTTCAAAATCCCAGAGATTTTGGTATGTTTTATCAGAGTTATCATTTACCACATCACATTTTCTTTATCCAGTGTTCCACATCACTAGTCACCAGGGAAACAAAAATGAAAACCACAATCCAATGTAATCTCATCCCAGTTAGAATTTAGAATGGCTATAATGAAAAAGACAAAAAATATCAAATGCTGCCAAGGATGTAGAGAAAAGAGAATGATTATATATGGTTTGTGGGACAGTATATTAATAGAGCAATTTTAAAAGAGTATGGAGTTTCCTCAAAAACCTAAATGGAACTACCATGTGATTTGGCAATTCAGTTGTTGGCTTTATGTCCAAAGGAAATAAAACCATTATATCAAAGAGACACCTGCACTTTTATGTTTATTGAAGCGCTATTCACAACAGCCAAGATATTGAATCAACAAAGGTGTCCATCAGCAGATGGATATGTAAAGAGAATGTGTTTCATAGTGACATTTTTATTTATTTGTTATTTACTTCAACTTATTCATGGTTAACAACTTCTTTCATCACAGTTTATTTTCACATATGGGACCTTCCTCTTGAGATCTTCTTCTTATGAAGAACAACCTTTAAAAGTTCCTTTAGCAGTAAGTGTTCTCAGCTATTTGTTATTTGAAAATGCCTTTATTTTTGCTGTTCTGAAAAATTAGTTCACTGGGTACATGATTTTAAGCCAATGGTTATTTTATTTCAACACTTTCTAAATATTATTCCATAGTCCCTTGGATGCCATTGCTTCTCTTGGGAAAGTAGTGGCAAGCCTGGTCATTCCATTGTAAGAAATCTGTTTTTCTATCAAGTACTTTTAAAAATCACATGTTTAAAAATCAAATTGATTTGGGGCTCTGCTGCATAACTATGATAGGTCTGGAAATGGTTGTTTTAATGTATCCTATTTGGGATATATTGTGCTTTTTTGGAGACTAAATAGCCCAAAATGCCATCAATTTGGAAAATTCAAGATTCCAATCTATAAATACAACTCATCTTCCTGTGATTTTTTTGCCTTGTATTCTTCACAGTATTTTATAGTTTCCAGTAGTCTTTTATATACTTCAATAAGTAGAGTCCATGTTTAATTTTTTATGTATTTTTAACTGCTTTTTGCTAGTAAATGAAAATGTAAGTTGACTTTTGTATTGACATTGCTTCCAACAACCTTGTCAAACTCACTTATTCTAATAACATATGTATACACACACACACACATATATATGGATATAGATTCCAATGGATGTTATAAGTACAGAAGTATATTTCTACAAATAACAACAGTGTGATATCCCTCTTTAAAACTATAGATGAATGCAGAAACTCATATGGCATTAGCAAATTACTGGAATCTCGTTCTCCCCTACAGAAAGCAGTGCAAACAATATTTCTTCTAGAGGTTCAAACATCTTGACTCCAGTTCATGTATCATAAGATCAATTAGAGTGATTGTTGTTTGCTTTTCAGACTCCTGATTTTTCTTCACACGTAGTTCAATAGCTAATTGTACTTTGCTCAGAATTCTAAAATCTCTACAGGTTTGGACTATGTGAATTTCTACCTGTTATAGATTTTCCTAGAAATTGATCAGCAGGGATTTTCACATGTATTATTCCTCTCACATGTAACTATAAAGTTACTACTGGCAATTCAAATATGTAGATAACATGGATCTCTGTAAGCCACACAATACTTGATCTTTTTTTTTGTACTTTACATGCTAACATATTAAGTTGATTACTGAGAAAGGAGAAAAGTAATGAGATAAGGACATTTTTTGAAAACAAATCTTTATCGTGTTGAATTTTGACCATTATAAAAGTTATAAACTCTATTTTATTAGTTTTGTTTTGGTAAAGCTAAATTTGATTTTTTAAACTCCTAATTTGATACTGATCCTAGAGAGGAACTTTTTAGGCTTGGAAAAAATAAGGCGAAACCCAGATTAAGGGATGCACAAATATACAACCTGATATTTCCTTTAGGACAAGACACCAGGCATGTACTTCTGTTTAAAAAAATATCAACATTGAGACCTTAGTATAATCAGGAAAACATCAACCTCAGGAGCTTTGCATAAGTTTTCACACTGCTTGAAAAATGTTTATCCCCTATTCTCCATCTGGGTGATTTCACTATCCCTCAAGCCTTGGTTTAAGTGTTGCTTCTTTAGGCCCTTTTTTTAAAATGTGCTTCAATTTACATTCACCTTCTCCATGCCATCCTATTATATTTTAGGTTTTTTATTACAATTTGAATTCTGTATGTGCATGGTCACCAGTGGCTCTCAAATTTCAATGTGCTTAGGAACCATGTGGGGAGCTCATTATAAAACAGATCCTTGCCGCTAACCTCAGAAATTTTCATTTAGTAAATTTAAGATGGGACCCCAAAGTCTCCATTTTTAACATAACTCCCTAAGTAATCCTAATGAAAGTGGCCTGAAGAGCATACTTTTAAATCTTCTGCATAAGGACAACAACTGTTTGCTTCTATAGCTCTAGCTTCTAGCAGAGTGATCAGTAAAAATTAGCTGCATTATAAATATCAAGACCAAAACTATTCAACTCACTGTGGCAAGTGAGTCAGTGGACTAATGCTGTTTGAGACAGGGCTGTCTTCAGATCCAGGGAAACATTCACTTTCCAAATGGTTAATGGAAGAAATTTTAAAAGGAGAGATGGAAGAATTTGGAATAGGGGGCTGATGGGAGGTAGGAAGCCCAGTGTTGGGAGTCTTAGCCAGAAGTCAAAGTTGAGGAGCTGTCAGCAGCCAGTCTTTATCGTGATGAGTCAAAGACTGTATACACCCCCACCTTGGGGGTATCCAGCTCAGAATTTCAGCTGGATAAGGGCATTATCTTTCTTTCATCGCAGGACTGCTTTCAACACATCAGGAAACACCGTGTCACGCCTTGACAGAGGCTGGCAATTTGAACTAGGGAGATAATCTGATGCCTTTAAAACTGGCTGATATTTTCATTTATGATTCCACATGACAGCAGCCTCCCACCCCGCAACACACACACACTTTTCTGCTTTGTACCCTGCAGTGAGGTTTGGCAGCTATATATATATTTGAAGGACGAATTGGTGGTGAAGTTCTACAAAGGAACCTTCATGCTAGCATTTCTGGGATCTGATAGGGACACTCTTTGTAACAAGGATGCATAGGGAAATGGTTCTTATAGGCTTAAAAACACTGAAATGGAAGGGCCACAATTGATCCAATTAAGGCTGAATACTAGATTTTGAAAATGAACTACTAGACTTTCTATTTCTCACAAATCCCCCCTTTTCCTTTTTATAACGTTTGGTTTCATTTTCATTGTACCCTGTGGTATTGTCTTCCATCCTAAACATAAACTTTTTGATGTGGAAATCACCCCCAAGTAATGAGTTTTCTCCCTTTTAGCAGTTTGGATAGCCATCCTGGTGATCAGGAGCAATTGATAAGGTCCTTTCCAGCTTGGTTGAAGACTGTGTCCTCTCCAGGTACCCTTAATTCTAAAATCAGCCATTCACAGATTGTAAGCCTGAACTCCTCCAATCAAATTGAAGGGCAGTGCTGCATTAGATTCCACATATAAGCAGGCAAACTGCCCAGCCCAGCACCCTTGCTAACCAGGTTTCCTATTGCAACTTTCTGCCAGAAGTAAAGGTTCATCTTGCCCACCCCACACCCATCCCTCCAAAAATGGACTAACGGACTTGAGAGCTATGACCTAAAGTTAACCACTGGATATTTAGATAATCAAAAGTAGACCTTGTTTGTTATTTGGGAGTATAGAAAAATTATTTCACATCTAACTATTTAACTCTGTCTTCCCAGCATACATTAAAGATGGGTATGGTGACCTTAAGGGAAGGTGGAAATCCAAACAAAATCAAGCTTTCAGTAAATCAGTCTCCAAAAGAATTCTCTCAATAAAGAAGAGTAAAAATAGGTCTAGAAATAGAACCAATTATTGAATGGCAATTATAAGATGATTCCATAGCTGGTGAATTCTATTTGTATCTTCATGAGAAACAAATTTACTAACATCCTTATCTGCTGTTCTGTCTTTTTATAAATCTGTCTTTAGATGTTCCTCTTTACATGGTTGGCATGTAGACAACCTCTGATGAGGCAAAATATCTTTAATGGGTTCTCTTTGGGTAAGATCTCTGGCCTCTCCAATCTTTCATCTCCTTTGAGCAGTAAATCCCTTTGCTCTTTCAGACAGCTCTTGAAACCAGGTTGACATAAACAGTAATCTCTGCCAGGAAGCATGGCAGCTCTGCTTAGAAAAACCCAGAGTGCCTGGGGAATACTTGGCTGCAAAGTTTTGTGGTGAGAAATGTGGCACCAGAGATCAGAGGGGATTCGTGTCCCTCTGGCTTTTAGTTTGCACTCAAGTGCTATGCTGAGAGTAACCAGAGGCCAGACCTAGAGCAAAGCCTCCTTAATCTGCACATCTACCAGCATCTCCTCCATCTGGCAGGAAGGGTGTCCTCTTCTGTTTTTAGTTACTTCCAGTAACTTCTTCAAACAGCATTTTTATTTCTGTAGTCCCAGATTCTAATCAGACTCCCACTAATCTTTAAAAAGCTTGTGTTTCCCCTATCACTGGCCTATTTTCTTGACTTTATCTGAATTACTTGAGTTGGGGCCATACTGACATTTGGCCTCCAGTCTGACTTCAATCATAATAAATATAAATTTCAGATGGTGTTGTTTCCCCTATCCTCTTCACCTCAGTATGAATGACACTTTAACTATGAAAAACAGAGGGCTACCGGGTCCCCACACAGACATATTTAATCAGAGTCTTTGTAAGGTAAGACATGCTAATTTTCAGTTTGTTCAGCTTTTGTGCAAACAAGGACTTCCACTTCTGGCTTTGGAAGAATAACAGGTATCAGACTAGGCCTCCATTATCAATAGCTATTAAAAGAGGGAAAACATATGAAACAACAACTTTCATATATTGAAAGCATTGTGATGCCTGAGAAAACAAATGAGGCAAGCATTGGCTCACTCCAGCTTTGTGACCACAGTCACTTTCTATATCATGTCCCAGGAAATAAGTTCCAAGGAGAACATAGTCATCTTATTGAAGTTAGGAGACACAGATAAAAATTCAGTGAGGCTGACACAGATGAAATTTTTAAGGTGGCTGATTAGAGAGAATGATGCTTGACATCTCTAGAAATCTTCATTGAGGGCCCCTTAAGCTTGGCCAAATAATGAACTATACATAGAATAAGTTTTTTCTTAAAAAAAATCAACAATGGTTAAAAAAAGTTATGTTTGATATCATTTGTCTGCAATCTAGTTATGATATTGTGGAAGGCTTTCAAATTAACTACTCTATTGTACTTGTTTTCTTGTTCAAAATTTAATTTCTTTTGTTTATGTGTAAATGATAGATATAGATCTAGAAAAAGAGATATTAAAGTATTCAAACATAAAGAAATAATGAGAAGGAAATACTAGTTATCTTGCTTTGATCAGTGCATGCTATATGCATGTGTTAAAAAAAACAGTCTCAACCCCATCAATATGTACAATTAATGTGTGTTAATTTAAAAAATGGAATGATTTTGCAAGCTCCTAAAGAGAAGAACTATTTCTGAGTTCAATGGATATTTCAGAGACCACATAGGCCTGGGAGATGAAACTACAAGCATCCAGAGAGGAGAGATGTTATTATGCATTAATTTGATATCACCAGAAATTCCACACCTTAGGAGCAATATTACCATGAGTTTAAAGTGAGGACCAATCTAGACCACAAAACCAAACCTGAAACTCCTGAAAGGAGTTAATAATAGGAGTTAATATTATCTTCCTGAAAGGAAGATAATAATGCCCACCATACAATGGTGACTTTTCTTAAAATGTAAATAAGCCAGAAATTATGACCAATAACCAGAAATAAAGTGAACTAAGACAAATAGCTTCAAAAAAGAAAAATGTTGCAAATAGTTGAGGGAAACTTTAAAAGTTTCTACTTTCTTAATCAACCTCTGAAAATAAGAGTTACAAACTTAGAAGAAGTACACAAAAACACAAGAACCCAAAGATACTTGAGAATGAAAATATCAGACAGATTCCAAATATGAGTCAACACTTGGAAGAAGAAAAATTTCAGGGCTGAACTACACAATTTTAGGCCATTATTGCTACCTTTCAAAGTATCCAGAATTCTAATAGAAAATTCACAATCTTTCTGTTTGCAACAGCAAGAATAAAAAATTTGATTCAATCACAACCACTGGAAAGTGATAGTGACAGAGAGAAAATGGCAAGCCAGACAAAGAGAGCTCCAATTTTAATGTACCAAACTCTGTCTGCCACTCTGGCTGACCCTGAACTAGATATGTCATGTGTAGATCATACCCCAAACTCAGGTTGATTAAAGAACTAAACTTGAGCCACTGGTTAAGATGCAGAATTTAAAATTCTAAGTCCAACTAAGTAACTTGCATGATGAAACAAAATATAAAGCACAACATTTTAGAGAAATATACCTCAGAGTATCTAAATATGTTATTTATCAATGAAATATAACTTGTATTTATATAATCCAGAATTATATGTGAAGAACCAGAAAAATGTAAATCATTGTCAAGAGAAAAATAATCAGTGTGATAATAATGGAGAGCAACCCAGAGGTGACAAATTACTAAAATTAGTGGGAAAAAATTATTTGTGATGTTTTTAGGGATTTAAGTGAAAAAATATGAAAAATGCCTCTGCAACATGTGTGACAATATATGTGTTCTAGGATCCAAAAATTAGTAGAGGGAGTTAATGGGCTAGAAAATACAGTACACATAATGCCTGAAAATGACCGAAGTTTGATGGAAGTCATAAATTTACAGATTCAAAAAGTTCAACAACCTTAAGTAGGGCAAATACAAAGAAAATCATTCCTATGGTTTCAACCTAACGGAATCAAAGATAAAGAGAAAATTGTTAAATAATGCAAAGAAAAATGACTCACAACAATTAAGGGAAATTATATACATTGTACCTAATTCCTCATCAAAAGCTATGAGAAATGAATAGAAAAATATCTTTAAAATACTGGAAGAGATAAACAAAAATTCCATAATCAGATAAAACACTGAATAAAGTGAAATAAATACATTTTCAAATTTAAAAACTTTAGATTCTTCATTGCCAAAATATCTGAAATATGAGAAATGCTAGTGAAAGTTTTTCAGGGTGAAAGAAAATAGATAAAGTAAAATGGAATTCTAAAATCTATTTAAATAAGTCAAAAATAGATATAAAAGGAGAACCCCCTCTTGTAAAAAAGGAAAGGCCAAAGAAATAAATAATAAAATAGCACAGCTTAAAATAATCATATCAATAATTAAAAGGTAGAAATTGTAAGGTAGATATCAACTGAAAGGTAGATAAAGAATCAAGACCCAATTATATGCTATCTACAAAAGATGCACTGTGGCCAGGCATGGTGGCACACACCTGTAATCCTATGGGCTAGGAGGCTGAGGTAGGAGGATTGCAAGTTCAAAGCCAACCTCAGCAAAAGTGAGATGCTAAGCAACTCAGTGAGACCTTCTAAATAAAATATGGAAAAGGGCTGGGAATGTGGCTCACTGATCTAGTGTCCCTGAGTTCAATCCTCAGTATCCCCCCAAAAAAAAGATGCACTATAAATATGAAAATATTTGTAGGATAAAGTAAATAGATAAATGTAGGACTTCCATTTTAGTTCTGACATGTAAAAAGCTTAGAAATCATCATTCCCATCCTTACAACAAGAAAAATCTTGAAAAACTGAATATCAACAAAATTTTTAGGGTGCATCAAAGAAATAAGCTTTCAGAGCAAACTACCACCTCAAAATCCAGAGAGACAGGTAAGTACAGAGACATACCAAGATCTGATTATCTGAAGCAGAAGCTGCTAAAATCATAATGTTCAATACACTTAAATAGTAATTTTAGAAATTTGTGGAAGCCAAATGTGGACTAATCTGAGAGTGCCAAACTCTTTATACTGCTCATTTTCATGGGTTTATCTCCAGTAATCCTAATACATTCCCATAAGGAAGAGCCAAGAAAGATTGCCTCCTGGTTCTGTCAGGTGTAGGGGAAAGTATCATAGGAAACATATCCAGATCATACTCGACAACAGAGGTTGCCTTTCCAGGGAAGGACCTTGTCAGAGTCAGATCCCAGTTAAAAGAGCATTCTTCCCACTTCAACTATCTCTAGACTTCCTGTGTTACCTAGCAACAACAACAAGTCAACAGAGGTCAGGGTTTCAAGGCAATAGATTAGAACACTAGATCCAAGGAAGGAAATAGGAGGTGGTGGCAAGAAGTGGGCCAACAATTCATATCACTGGATAAACACTTGTGAAAGTCACAGCCCCAAGACACAGGTCCACTAAAACACTGAGATTTAATGAGATTATAAAACAACCCCCTCTCCTGCAAATTACCAATGCACCAACAGGTCTCTAGCATAATAATGGTGGGTTACATGTAAAAGAGCTGCATGACACAGGCTTTCTCAGAGGGGCAGGAATACTTAGGGAAGTGCAAAGTCAAGATTGGGGCCAAAAACAAGGACACTAGACTAAGTCAGTGCTTCTGGCACTGATAGCTACAGCAAATATTAAATGCGACATATTAAATAAAGCCCAATTCCTAGCCAAAGTTCCATAAATCCTTACACTGGAGGCCTATTTTGCTTCATTCCTATTACCCAATACAATATGTACAGTTTTCAACAAAATTTTACAAGTCATGCCAGATGTGGAAAAAAAAGCATGAAGAGAAAAGCAAGAATCAGAACTTAACTATGATACAAATGTTGGAATTATAAAATGGGGAATGTAAATATGACTAATATGCTAAGCACTCAACTGGAAAAAGTAGGCAACATGGATTAACAGAATGGCAATGCTAGCAGAGAGATGAAAATTTCATGTGAGTATGTCAATGGAAAACTACCATGGAAATAGTAAGTATAAGAAACATTATATTACTATTAGATAAAAATAAACATCAAGACAGAATATTCCCAAAGACTTTTTTTAAACACAGAATGTTAAAAGGGTGAAGGGCAAAAATAACCAAAAATAAAAAGAGCAAAATAAAAAAGTGGAAGGAAATAACAACAGGCAAAAATCAACAAAATAGAAATCAACATGAAAATTGACAAAGACAAAATTTTGCTTTTTAAAATAATCAGTAGGATTGAATACCCCTACCTAAATTAAGCAAAGAGAAAAACTGAAACACAAATCACCAGTATCAGAAATAAGAGGGAGTATCATTACAAATTCTATACACATTGAGAATATATGAGTGTATTATGAATATTTCATGTCAATAAATATGAAATTTAGATTAAATGTACAAAATCCTTGGAAGACATAACAAGTAGAAAATCAGAATATATATACATTATATATATATATATATAATGTGAATTTCTTTTTAAGTTTTTATTGTTATTTTTAAAATTAATTTATTTTAATGAATATATGAGAGCAGAATGCATTTTGATTCATTATACACAAATGCAGCACAACTTCATTTCTCTGGTTGTACATGATGTAGCATTGCACCATATGTGCAGTCATACATGTACCTAGGGCAATTATGTCCATCTCATTACACCATCTTTCCTGCCCCCATGCCTCCTCCACTCCCCTCCCTCACCTTTCCCAATTGAAGTTCCTCCATTCTTTCCATGCCCTCCCCATTATAGATCAGCATCCACTTATCAGAGAGAACATTTGGCCTTTGGTTTTTTGGGATTGGCTTACTTCACTTAGCATAATATTCTCCAACTTCATGCATTTACCTGCAAATGCCATAATTTTATTCTCTTTTAATGCTGAGTAATATTCCATTGTGTATATATACCACAGTTTCTTTATCCATTCACCTGTTGAAGGGCATCTAGGTTGGTTCCACAGTTTAGCTGTTGTGAATTGAGCTGGTATAAGCATTGAAGTGGCTGTGTCACTGTAGTATGCTGTTTTTAAGTCTTAGCTGGGTCAAATGGTGGTTTCATTCCAAGTTTTCTAAGGAATCTTCATACTGCTTTCTAGATTGCTGGTGGGACTGCAAATTGGTGCAACCAATGTGTGAGTGTGCCTTTTCCTGACATCCTCACCAACACTTATTGTTGTATGATACACCCTTGTATTCTTGATAACTGCCATTCTGACTGGAGTGAGATGAAATCTTAGAGTAGTTTTGATCTGCATTTCTCTAATTACTAGAGATGTGGAACATTTTTTCATACATTTGTTGATTGAGTGTATTTCTTCTTCTGAGACATGTCTGTTCAACTCCTTAGCCCATTTATTGACTTTGTTTTTTATGTTAAGTTTTTTGAGTTTTTTTATATATCCTGCAGATTAATGCTCTGACATGCATGTGACAAAAATTTGTTCCCAAAATGTAGGCTGTCTCTTCACCTCATTGATTGTTTCTTTTGCTGAGAAGAAGCTTTTTAGTTTTAATTCATCTCATTTACTGATTCTTGATTTTATTTCTTGCAGTTTAGGAGTCTTGTTAAGGAAGAAGGCTTGGGCCTACTTTTTCGTCTATTAGGCATAGGATCTCTGGTCTAGTTCCTAGGTCCTTGATCCACTATGAGTTGAGTTTTGTTCATGGTGAGAGATAGGAGTTTAGTTTCATTTTGCCACATATAGATTTCCAGTTTCACTATTTGTTGAAGAGGCTACCTTTTTCCAGTGTATGTTTTTGACACTTTTGTGTAGTATGAGATAACTGTATTTATGTGGGTTTGTCTGTGTCTTATATTCTGTACCATTGGTCTACGTGTCTATTTTGGTGCCAATACTATGCCATTTTTGTTACTATAGCTTTGTAGTATAGTTTAAGGTCTGGTATTGTGATGCCTCCTGCTTCACTCTTCTTGCTAAGGATTGCTTTGGCTAGTCTGGATCATTTATTCTTCCAAATGAATTTCATGATTGCTTTTTCTGTTTCTATGAGAAATGACTTTGGGATTTTAATTAGAATTGCATTGAATTTGTTTAGCGCTTTGTGTAGTATGGCCATTTTGACAATATTGATTCTGCCTATCCAAAAGCATGGGAGATCTTTCTTCAATTTTTTTTATTTAGTATTCTGTAGTTTTTATTGTAGAGGCCTTTCATTTCTCTTGTTAAATTGATTTCCAAGGTTTTTTTTTTTGTTGTTGTTTTTGAGGCTATTGTGAATGAGGTAGTTTTCCTAATTTCTCTTTCAGAGGATTCATCACTGATGTATAGATATGTATTTGATTTATGGGTATTGATTTTATATCTTGCTCTTTTGCTGAATTCATTTACTAATTCTAGAAGTTTTCTGGTGGAATTTTTTGAATACTCTAAGTATAGAATCATGTTGTCGATAAATAATGGTAGTTTGAATTCTTCTTTTCCTGTTTGTATCCCTTCAATTTTTTTCATCTACTTGCTCTGCCTAGAGTTTCAAGGACTATGTTGAGTGGAAGTGGTAAAAGAGGTCATCCCTGTCTTTTTCCTGTTTTTAGAGGGAATGCTTCCAATGTTTGTCCATATAGGATGATGTTGGCCTTGGGTTTAGCATATATAGCTTTTACAATGTTGAGATATGTTCCTACTATCCCTAGTTCTTCTAGTGTTTTGAACATGAAAGGGTGTGTATTTTGTCAAATGCTTTCTCTGCATCAATTGATAAAATCATATGATTCTTATCTTTAATTGATGTGATGTATTACGTCTATTGATTTCTGTATGTTGAAGCAACCTTGCATCCTTGGAATGAACTCCACTGGATCATGTTGAACTATTTTTTACTATGTTTTTGTACGTGATTTGCCAAAATTTTATTGAGAATTTTTGCATCTATGTTCATCAGGGATATTGGTCTGAAATTTTCTTTCTTTGATGTGTCTCTGTCTGGTTTTTGTATCAGGGTGATACTAGCCTCGTAAATGATTTTGGAAGAGTTCCTTCCTTTTCTATTTCATGGAATAAAATTTGAGGAGTATTGGTATTAATTCTTCTTTGTAGATCCTATAGAACTTGGCTGAGAATCCATCTGGTCCTGGGCTTTTCTTGGTTGGTAGGCTTTTGATGGTGTCTTCTAAGAAAATGTGAATTTCTTATTCAAACCCTTCCAACACATACACACACACAAATTCTAATCTTAATTACTTAACAGATAAATTCTATATTCAAAAAAGTAATAACCAATTTTTCAAGACCTCTTTCAGAATATAGAAGATAAATTCCAATAGAGAGATTCCATGATGGTCAAACAGTGGTGCCCAGCATCTATCTCCCCCACAAAGGAGATCAAAAGAAACAGATAAAGAGCTGCACCTAAAAAGTGCATGCTGCTGCTGTGCAGTGCTGTTGCGAGGACGGAACCACTGTGGGAATCCATGCTGCCCTGGACAGCATAAGTCTCTGCATATCCTCATCTCTAGAAGTCCATGAACGTTCCACCACACTTGTACAAGAAGCTATACCTCATGAACCCAACTAGACCCAGAAGGGCAACTGTGACTTCAACACCCAAGTAAGCAGAGTACACTCTACTACAGGGCACAGGCAGTTCATCACAGTAAGGGGAGCTACTTCTAAGACCTGAGAGTACTAGGGCCCTTGCGGAAGTAAGGCCCTTCCAACATTCCCTTACTTCCCGATGTTGCAAGCCACCATCAGTGCATGCTACCACTGAGAAAGCCTGACACACTCCATACTCCCTCAAGGTCACAACTGCCAGCTGCCATCAGTACACACAAAAGGTCCTAAAGACCTGATTCCTACTGAATCCTTCTACCAGAAATTCACACCCTGATAGGGCCTGAGAATGCATCCACTGTGGTTCATGCCCTGAGGACACCCATGAAGTGGCAATGTGACCCTACTTTCAGTGGTATTTGCTAAAGTGAGACCTGGAGACATGTGCCCTGTGGTGCCCATTACCAGCACCACCATTGTTGTTGCTAGAAACCCTTGCCAGGCGTGCTCATTCCTATTGGTCCTTGGGGCACATTCTCCATGCTCCACACCCATGGCTACATGGTTGTTATGGCAAAATGTTCCCACAAATAACAGATCTCACCCCAGAAATACCTCTAAGGAAATGTCCACTGCACCCCCTGTCTCCATGCCACCAGTCCCATTGCTAGAGTGGCCACACCCATTGCTGTGTGCACCACACCTGCCTGAAACACAAGGGTCCCCACCTACATACAGCCCTTGAGGATAGGCTGTCCAACCATAGTGTGACATACCCCAGGATCAAAGCCATCGATTGCAGCTGTAGAAGATATAGGCAGAACACACTATGGTACACAATTGAAATAAAACCATAGAGCCTACCAATCCAATACCATAGGACACTTCTCCAGAAGACATTTTACTACGACCATCATCTTATAAAATCAATAGAGACAACTGATGTAGCAGATCCATAAATATCAATGTAGGAATGCAAGAAGTATGCAAAAACAAGGTGACATGACACCTCCAGAGGAAA
Organism: Geosciurus inauris; assembly: GCA_004024805.1. Taxonomy (NCBI): domain Eukaryota; kingdom Metazoa; phylum Chordata; class Mammalia; order Rodentia; family Sciuridae; genus Geosciurus; species Geosciurus inauris. The sequence continues at coordinate 65,575 of PVHX01005564.1, read as the reverse complement.
ACAGTAAGTCTCAGCACTATACTCCAAGGAGAAAGACATTGATAATATTCCCATTAAAGAATTCCAAAGAAGGATTCTAAGAAAACTCAAAGACATATAAGAGAATGCAGACAGATTTTTCATTGACAATAGAAAAACAATTCATAATAAATATAAATGAGAAATTCAGCAAAGATATTAAAATCATTAAAAGAAACCAAGCAGAAATTTTGCAACTGAAAAACATAAGTCAAACAAAAATCACAACTATGAGCCTCAGTAACAAACACCAAGCAGAATAAAAAAATGTTCTGAGCTTGAAGACAAAGTATTTGATATATCCCAGTCAAATAAAAGACAAAAAAGAAAAATGAAATGTTTCCAAGACCTATGGGAAACCAATACACAAATATTTGAATTAAGACATTGCCCAAGGGAAAGAGAAGGAGAACTGCATGCAAAAACCTGTTGAAGCTGGGTGCAGTGGCTCAAGCCTGTAATCCCAGCACTTAGGGAGGCTGAGACAGGAGAATCGCGAGTTCAAAGCCTCAGCAATGGCAAGGCACTAAGCAACTCAGTGAGACCCTGTCTCTACATGAAACACAAAATAGGGCTGGGGATGTGGCTCAGTGGTCTAGTACCCCTGAGTTCAATCTCCAGTACCAAAAAAAAAAAAAACCTATTGAATAAAGTGATAGCTGAAAACTACTGTAATCTTAAGAACATCATAGACATCCAAATTTAAGAGGCCCAAAGCAGCCTAAACAAATATGACCAAAAAATATTCTCACCATGGTATATTATAATCAAACTACTAAAAGACCAAGACAAAGAGCACATTCTAAAAACAGCAAGAGAAAAGTGTTAAGTGATAATTAAAGGAACCTCCACATTACAGTTTGGTTAAGAAGAGTCCCCCAAAGACTCATGTGTTGAAAACTTGATCCCCAGTGCAGCAATATTCAGAGGTGTGACTTCTGGGAAGTGATTGGATTGCTAGGGCTCTGACATCATCAGTGGGTTACTCCATTAATAGCTGAATGGACTACTGGGACATGGTAGTCACTAAAGGCAGGTGACGTATGGTTGGAAGAAGTGGATCTCTAGAGGCACGGACTGGGAACTATACCTTGTCCTTAGCCCCTTCATTTTCTCAATGAGCCTGAGCTGAGCAGTTTTTCCCTGCCACCTTCTACCATGATGTTTCTGCTTTGGAGCCAGTCAACCATGAACTGAGGCCTCTGAAGCCATAAGCTAAAATAAATCTTTCTTCCACTGAGTTGTTTTTGTCAGGTATTTTAGTCACAGCAATGAAAAGCTGACTAAAACACTCTATTAAGCTAACAGCAGATTTCTCAGCCGATACCTTACAGGCCAGGAGGGAGTAGAATCACATATTCCAGGTTATGAAAGGGAAAAAAAAACTGCAAACAAAGAATACTATAACAACTAGTAAAGCTATACTTCAAAAATGAAGGGGAAATGAAGACTTTGCAAAACAAGAAAAAGCAGGGAATTCATTACCAAGAGACAAGCTCAAAAGATATCTAAAATCTAGATAAGAAAAATAACTACCATCATAAAAGCATATAAAAGTATAAAAGTCATTAGAAAAGTAGATATGGAAAAAAGGAAAAGAACAAAGCTCTATTCATAGAAAAAACCGTCAACCACAAAGATAAATTTAAAAGCCAGCTGTGGTGGTGCATGCCTGTAATCCCAGCACTTTGGGAGGCTGAGACAGGAGAATCGCGAGTTCAAAGCCAGCCTCAGCAACAGCGAGGCGCTAAGCAACTCAGTGAGACCCTGTCTTTACATAAACACAAAATAGGGCTGGGGATGTGACTCAGTGGTCGAGTGCCCCTGAGTTCAATCCCTGGTATGAAAAAAAGTTTAAAAGAGGAAGAAAACAGAAAAATATTAACACAATGGCAGGAGTGGGTCTACATATCAGTAATAACCTTGAATATAAAGAGACTAAAATCCTCAATCAAAAGATATAGACTGACTGAATGGATTTAAGAAGAACAAGACTGAACAACAACCTGTCTATAAGAAACTCACTTCACCAGTTAAAAGATATAGAATGAAAGTGAAGAGATGGAAAACAATATTCTATGTAAATTAGAACCCAAAATGGGCAAGAATAGATATGCTTATACCAGATAAAATAAATTTTGTGACAAAAAACTACTATATTTCTAATTAATACAGATGCAAACTTCCCAACAAAGTGCTAGCAAACTGAATCCACAGCATATACAAAAGATCATTTAGTATTATCTTATGGTACGTATCCCAAGGACACAAGTATGGCTCAATATACTCAGATCAACAAATGCAATATAGCACATCAACAGAATGAAGAGAAAATGTCATATAATAACCTCAATAGATATAAGAAAAGCATTCAATGAAATTCAACATCCTTTAATGATTAAAAAAAAAATTAAACTGGGCATGATGGTGTATGCCTATAATCCCAGCAGCTCAGGAGGCTGAAGAAGGAGGATCTCGAATTCAAAGCCAGCCTCAGCAAAAGCAAGACACTAAGCAACTCAGTGGGACCCTGTCTTTAAATAAAATACAAAATAGAGCTAGGAATGTGGCTCAAAGGTCGAATGCCTCTGAGTTCTATCCCTGGTACCCCCCCAAAAAAAATTTGTACAAGTATAGAAGAAACATACCTGAAACAAATAAAGGCTATATATGAAAAATGTCACTATCATAAGGAATGATAATAAACTGAAAGTATTTTTTCTAAGATCTGAAACAAGACAAGCCTATTCCCACTATTCTTATTTAATGTAGTGCTTGAAGCCTCAACCAGAGCAATCAGGTAAAAGGAAGAAATAATAGGCTGACAAATAGGAAAGAAGAAGGTTAAATTATTCCTGTTTTCAGAAGATATGATTCTATAAATAGAAAAATTCTGAAGACTCCACCAAAAGACTATTAGAATTGTTAAACTAATCTAGTAAAATTGTGGGATATGAATCCAACATACAGAAATCAGTAGTATTTTTACATATCAATAATTAACTTGCTGAGAGAATATAAAAGTAATCTCATTCACCACAGCTACAAAAATTAAAATCTAATACCAAAGAATATATTTAACCAAGAAAGTAAAAGACCTCTACAATGAAAATTATAAAACACCAATGAAAGAAATTGAAGGGGATATAAAAAACAGAAGGACATTCCATGTTCATGAATCAGGACAATTAATATTATTTAAATGTCTGTAATGTCCCAAAAGATTTATAGATTCAAAGTAATCCTCATCAAAATGCTAGTGTGTTCTTCAAAGAACTAGGGAAAAGACTTCTAAAATTAATGTGGAAGCACAAAGACCTATAATATCCAAAACAGTCTTGAGCAAAAAAAAACAAACCAAAGATGGAGACATCACAGTACCTGATCTCAACACATATTGGAGAGATATAGTAACCAAGATGGCATGCCATTGGCATTAAAACATACACCAAAGAGATAGGAAAAAGATCCCAGAAATAAATTATTGAATCTTCAGCCAACTGACTCTCAATAAAGATGCCCAAAACACACATTGTAGAAAGGGAAACCTCTTCAACAAATAGTGCCAAGAAAAGTGGATATCCATATACATAAGAATTAAACTTGACCCTATTTCTCATCCCATACAAAACTCAATGCAAAATGGACCAAAAACTTGAAACTATGAAAATACTTAAAGAAAACATAAGGGAAACTCTCCAAAACATCAGAGTAAGTGGTGATTTTTTTATAATATCCCAAACCACAAGCAACAAAAGCAAAACTAGACAAATGGATATCAAATTAATACATTAATGAATCAATTAATACATTGATTTAGTAAAAATCAATCTACCATATGCTCTAGGTATTCTATTTCTGGGTATATTTCCAAAGGAAATTAAATCAGCATGTCAAAGAGATACCTATACTTCCATGTGTATTCCATGTGGCACTAGTGATTAATAGCCAAGATATGAAACCAGGCTAGTTGTCCATCAGTGGATGAATGGATGAAGAAAATGTGGTGTATATACACAATTGGATATTATTCAGCCATTAAGAATAAAATTGTCATTTGTAGCAAAATAGAACTAGAAGACAATTTGCTAAGTGTAATAAAGCATAGAAAGACAAATACTGCATGTGTGCTCTCATATGTGGAGTGAAAAAATCTTTACCTAAAACTAGAACATTAATTACTAGAGAATAGGAGGGGAAGGGAAAAGGGGAAATAGAAGGAAGCTGGATAACAGGTACTAAAACACAGATAGGAGGAATAAGTTCTAGTACTCTACAGCAGAGTAGAATAATTCACAATAATCTTTTATGTATTTTATGAAGAACCAGAAGAGAGGAGCTCAAACCTCAGACATAAAGAAATGATAAAATGAAAATGCTAATTACCCTAATTTTATCAGAACATATTATATACATACACCGAAATACCACTCTATCTCATAAATATGTGCAATTATTATGTTAATTAAAAATAAAAATATAATGTAAAAGGAAGTATTCCAATTGCTTTAAAAAGCTATCATAATCCTAATACCAAAAGTTGAGATAGCATTTACCAAAAAAGTGAAAGAAATAGCTCTCATGTACATAGATATTAAAATGTTCAATGAAGCAATAGAAAACTGAATTTAGGTATAATGAGATGGACATCATTGCCCTAGGTACATGTATGACTGCACATATGGTAAGACTCTACATTGTGTACAACCAGAGAAATGAAAAGTTGTGCTCCATTTGTGTACAATGAATCAAAATGCATTCTACTGCCATGTATAACTTATTAGAATAAATTTTAAAAAATAAAACTGAATCTAAGAAAATTATATTCAAAACAAAGTTATAATATAGTATTAATAATATTTTCTCAGAAATACAAGACCTAAAAATCAATTAGTGTAATTGACCATATTAACAGTGTTCTTTAAAATGATATGATCATTTCAAAGAATAGAGCAAAAGTACTTGAAAAAGTCCAGTGCCCATTCATGATTTAAAAAAAAACATCCCAGCAAACAAGTAATAGAAGCAAAACTCCTTAACATAATGAAGAGTATCTTCAGAAACCTAAAACTAAGATCATACTTGATAAACTACAAAAACCTTCCACCTAAGTTTGAGAAGTCAAGAATACTCATTCTTACCACTTCTATTCAACACGAAGCTAGAGGTCCTAGCTATTACATTAAGGCAAGAAAAAAATAAATAAAAGTCACAAAAATCAGAAATGAAAAAGTAAAACTATCAATGTTCACAAATGGCATTATTTTTTATATTGAAAATCCTTGTAATAATTGCAAACAACTAGTAGAATGTGTAAGTAAATCATATAAGATACAAGATTAAGATTAATGCAAGTAATCCAAAGTACTGGATATCTATATAGAAGAAAACATAAGTAAATCAAGCAAATAAGATACAAGATATAAGACTAAGTTATGCAAACCAATTATATTTTTAAATAATAGGAATCAACAATTTATAAGTTAATACAAGATTATTTCTAATAGTATCAAAAACATAAATCACTAAGAAATACACTTGACAAAATATATACAAGATCTTCCATAGACAATTTTTTTAAATATTTTTGAGAAGTTCAAAAGTTTAATAAATGGAGAAATAAAATGTGACTAAATTTTCAATTATCTATCCCCTAGTTTGATGTTTAAATTCAACACAGTTCCAATAAACATTTCAGCACTCTTTTGTGTAGAATTTGATAAGCCGATTTTAAATTTCAAATAAGAAAGCAAACAATCTATGCAAAACATTCTTAAAAAAGAAAAACAGAGTTGAGAGATACATATTACCAATCTTCAAGATATGACAATAGAGTTTTCAAGACATTATGGTGTTAGTATAAAGATTGACCAAGAAAACCATGGAAAAAATTAGAATCCCAGCAGTGCAGACATAGATATTTATGGTTGTTTGATATTTTTTTTATCAAAGTCACCTCTGAGATTCAATGAGAAAAACAAATTAGTTTTAATAAATAAAATCCAAAGTACTGTATATCCATATAGAAGAAAAAGTGAACCCTGAGGCTGAAAACATGAACATAGCCTCAGTAATGCAAGATAAAAGTTGAAGCTTGTATTTTGTACATGTTATTTTATTAGTTATTTATATTACATTTTCTAAAAGTACTAGATTTCAACCAATTGATTCTTCATAGTTAAAGAAACTCTGGTCTACAGTCAAGCTCAGTGTTTTCCAAACTCTCTTTTTCAACTCACTGCATTCATATTTCAGTCAAAATAATTCTGGCAAATGTCTCTAATGTCCTGTTAGTCACAAAAGCACCATTGCTTTGCAAAATTCATCTTAATCAACTACTCTGTGATATTCAACTGGAAAAGCAATGCCCTGATTTCACATTCCACACGTATTGTTGATTACTCACCATTTGTCAGGAAATATCTTAGACACTGACAATATAACAAAACATAACTAGAATATATCTATATGAATGTGTCTGTATTCTACTGAGATGTGACAAAAATAAATAACAACGTAGTAAAAATATGAGATATATGATGGTTATAATACATTATAGAGAAAATAAAAGAGGCATGAAAAGTTCTGGGAGTGCAGAAGGCATACTCTTTAAATAGAAGTGTTAGGGAAAGTCTCACTGAGTTCATACTAAGTAACACTCTCTGACTCTTTCTAGTTTTTCATAATGGGCTTTCATAATGCCTTTGATTTTCTTCCATTACCATGTGCTTTTTATTTACTTCATACTGTTATTTCATAATTTACCTTGCTAGATCATATTCATCTTTTTACCCATCAAAGGTAGTATTCCTCAGATTCTGTCTTTACTTGTATTTTCTTTTTCATTCTCCATGTTCTCCTTGGATGATCTTGGATGATGTTCCACATTGCCATGGATTCAAATATAGACATATATTCCCTAACAAGACCACTTTCATATGTTCTTGGTCCATTAACCACTGAACAACTGGCCATTCCACTTCAATGTCTTTAGAATCTTCAAGCTAAACATATATGAGAATAATTTCAACATCTTTCCTTCTAAGTCTTCACCTATTCTCTATTGCTGTTCTAGAGCTACAAATGCCTGGAAGTCGTTCTAAATTCTTCTCTTTTTCATTTCCAAAACTGAGACTTGAGACAAGAAGAACAGCTGTTTATATAACAGCACAAGTAAGGGAAGATGAACCTGAAATACAATAGCAGTAGTAGGTATAAAGAGGAAGGCCCAGTTTTGAGAAATTTTCTCAGGGTAGAACTGACAGAATTATGACACATTATCTTAGTGGTGTGAGAATTTGGGTGACTAGAAAATTGAGCACAAAAGAGAAAGCACAAATTGAAGGTTGAAAAGTTGTTTTGGAGTTGTTCTTGAGATAGTTGAGTGAACCAGCCAATGGAAAAGCCATGTAGTTTGCTAGATGACTTTCTTTGGGTTATGCAATAAGCAGACTTTGAAACAAGAGTTCAAATACAAGTGGTTTATTTGGAGTTTATTCTGGGAAATACAGTAAGTTAATGAGAAAGTGAGATTGGAAGGGAAGAAAACCTATAAAATAAGCTTTGTCAAGCCAGTTGCCACTGTAGGAAAGGAAATTAAAGTCCAATATCATTGGTAACTCTAAAAGACAATGTACAACATATCTTAGAGTTACTGTAACCTTAGGATTAGACACTGGAGTTGTTGTCCATAGAATGTCCATCATCATTGTTTGACAGTTGCTTCTGGAGCCATTTGCTCTCCCATCTCTGCTAGCTTGCCTAATATATAGGACAAAAACTATCCACAGACAGACAGAAACCCACAGTGGGAAGGTAGTAACTGTTCACTTTTAAATAGCCTTCCATTGATGGCATCTGCAACCCTAAATACATGGATCTGGAATTCATGCAAAAGTTTACCTTAGAGAAATAGATTTTGAAATCTTTAGCATAGAGTTGACCAAACTTATACTTTCAAGACCATAAATTTACTGGACTGGACAATAAATCTCCAAATATAAAATAAGAAAAGAGAAAGAAGGTAATAGTCAATTTCATAAGTGACCTGGAGGCCAAGACAATGTCTTTTAGTGGATGGAAATGTGTGTGTAGGGGACAGAATAAAAAGGAGGTATGAATTCACCTGATAGTGTTCACTTTATTTTCCTTCAAATACCATGAGGTGTGTATTAAGTAGACTCTACAATTCTTACAGGGTCTGTAAATACCCAATTGCTGTATGATCCATAGGAAGAATTGCTTCTCTCCTAACTATAGTCTCTAGAGGATAGGGCTGCAGATGTAACTCAGCATACAATGCATCTGCAAGCCACTGGGTTCAATTCTCTACACTGCAAAAAAAAGTAGAGGAGGATAAAAAGTAGAGGATTAATTCCTCTATTGTGATGTGACTGCATCATTCAATGTTGCAAGAAGAAGAAATCCATAAGGTACACATTTAAGGTTTCTGAGTAGGAGCATCAACCAAAATATAGGAACTCAAAGTTTATTTGAGCCAGCCTCAGATGTAACCCAGGTCCCCGATTCTTTGATGAAAATGTCCCATTAGCATTGTGATCTACCTAGAATTGTACATGGCTTTCTAATCTAGTCCAGTATTAGTTTTCTAGAAAAAAATTAATACTGTCTTTCACCATAGAGCTCTCCAAGAAATCCTTGATACCACTTCACATATCCAAGTATTTCACACCAGGTTCAGACATTGTCTTAACACCAAAGTTGGCTCCTGGTCATCTCAGATACTTTGTGAGTTCCACCTGTATGCAAATAGTGCATATCTAAAAAGCCAGCCACTACCAAGATAATGATAGTTATATAGTTGGGAAGGAAGTTTATCTTCATCCCATTGAAGTCTTAAAAATCTTAAGCTTCAGTCTTTGCAACTTACTCTTGTTCCATTCAGTTCTTTAAAAAAGAAATGGTTTTCTAAGTTTAGTGTCAATTGGAAAGTATTTGTATATCCTGGCTGTTAAAATGGAAAGTGTGAATTTACAGAAACTCTAATATGTAGAAAGATGGTGGGAAATTTAGTAGAAAGTGATGGAGGGGAAGTAGATGAGAGTGGGGTGCTTATGAGACAGGGCCAAGAAAATGAGACTCACAGACTCAATTATGCTCAGATTTCATAGTCTCCTTACCTTTGTGCCAAAGGCAATGTGTTAGGTGCTGGGTGAAAATGCTTTAATCGTAGCCAGGAAAAGAGAGCCTAGTAGTGTGCTGCTCTCTTTAGTAATAAGTCTGGTAAGCATTTGGCCTTCCTTTAGTTTTAGTGACACTATCAAATAACACCATACTAAGCCTAAACATAGCTCTAAGTTTAAGTAAACTATTGTTGATTTTCACACTCTTAGGGAAGATATAAATAGGAAAAAAATATTCCCTCAGATCTCATTCTCACCTTCTAAAAATATGACTCATCAATCTAGGAGAGGTAGGAATGGGGACATTAAGTTAACATTCTGGTCTTCTCCTTAGATTCAAGTTGAGGGACAAAAATCATAAACAGTTACTTACTGGACAATATCTTAAAGTTTTATTTTCCTTCTTGTTCTTATTTTTTTAGAAAAATATTAGATATTTTTAAGTGTGGGGAAAGAGGATCAGTTAATTAGAGTTACAGGGAATTGCTTGAGATAGAAGCCAACTGGCTCAAATTGATCTGTTTGTGACTGGAAAATCAGTTTGGCTCCCTTGTGTTTTGAGTACTTTTGTAGACTTTATTTGGATTTTTTTTTAATCCACATGATTTCACAGGCTTCAGAAACTCAGTACTGCTGGAAAAGACATAACCTTATTTATTGCTACCACTTTCACAGAAGCAAATTTTTCTTCCTCTTATCAACTATCCTACTCCATCCACAGGCTTTCCTCTGCATCTTCATTGTTATCCCACCTCACCTCCAGAACCACCTGCCAGCCAATTCTGTGAGCTCAACTCTAGGTTCTCACACAGATCCTGCCAGGAGCATTGCCAAGTCTGGAATAATCAGAGCTGCCTAAGGGAGCTACTTCACTGGGGTTGCTGCTTTTCTAAAAATCGTAGTGCACAATGAAATATGATGAGAGGTAAGAAATAATATCCTGGAGTCCCCAAACACATACCAGCACCATTACACAACACTTGTTTATGAAGCCACTTTCAACCAATTATGGTATGGAGCCAAGATAGGAGCTATTGAAGGGAGCAAGCTGAAACCAAATATTGGTAGTTTTATTTAAAGCCACAAAACTATCTACAACAGCAACAGTTAGTACAACCATTGAATATATCCCTCAATCCAAAGTCTTTTTTCTGCCTACTTTTATATTAAATAATAATATGTTTATTTGAAAAATACTGAATAAAACATGGATAGAAGGAAACTACCTCAACATCATAATGGCTATACACAACAAACTCAAACCCAGCATCATAGTCAATGAGAAAAACTGAAGGCATTTCTTCAAAATCTGAAATAATACAATGGTGTCCCATCTCACCACCACTATTCAATATAGTATTAGAAATTCTAGCCAGAGTGATTAGGCGAGAGAATGAAATAAAAGGGATAAAAATAGAAAAGGAAGAAATCAAATTATTCCTGTTTGCAGATAATATGATCCTATATTTAGAAGATACCAAAAGCTGTACCAAACATCTTCTAGAGCTAATGAACAAGGTCATCAAGGTAGCAGGTTACAAAATCAACATACAAAAATCAGTAACTTTCCTATATACCAATAATGAATCTGCTGAAAAAGAAGTCAGGAAAACAATTGCATTTATAGTAGCCTCAAAAATAAATTAAATTAAAATAAATAACTAGGAATAAATCTAAGGAGGCAGAAGACCTCTGTAATGGAAACTATAGAACATTGAAGAAGACACAAGAGAATGGAAATATGTCCCATGTTCATAGAGAGACATAATTAACATTGTTAAAATGGCCATACCAAAAGCAATATACAGATCCAGTGTAATCCCCACAATGACATTCTTCACAGAACTAGGAAAAAAGAGTCCTAAAATTCATTTGGAAGAAATAAAATCCCAGCATAGTCAAACCAATTTTAAGCCAAAAAAGCAATGCTAGAGGCATCACAATACCTGACTTCAAATTATACCAATAACTATAGTAACAAAAACTGCATGGTACTGACATAAAAACAGACACATAGACCAAGGATGCAGAACAAAAGACACAGAAACAAACCTACACAGATACAATCACTGGATACTTGACAAAGTTGCCAAAAAACATACATTGGAGAAAAGACAGCCTCTTCAACAAATGGTTCTGGGAAAACGGATTGTTCATATGTAGAAGAATGAGACTAGATCCTTATCTCTTACCCTGCACATATGCCAACTCAAAATATATCAAAGACCTAGAAATTAGACAAGAAACTATGCAACTCCTAGAAGAAAACATAGGGTCAGCATCCCACCATATGGGTGCAGGCAATGACTTTCTCAATGGGACCCCTAAATCTCAGAAAATAATATCAAGTGAAATGAGATGGCATCAAATTAAAAAGCTTCTATAAAGAAAAAAAAACTAAGAATCTGAAGACAGAACCTACAGCCCACAGAATGTGAGAAAATCTTTGCTGGCTATATTTCTGACAGAAGATCAATATCCAGAATATATAAAGAATTTTAAAAACTTGAAAGCAATAAAAACAAATAATCCAATTAATAATGGGCAAATGAACTAAATAGACAGTTCTTGAAAGAAGAAATACAGCTGGTAAACAATATATGAAAAGTGTTCAATATTCTTAGCAATTAGGGAAATGCAAATCAAAACTACACTGAGATTTCATCTCACTCCAGTTAGAATGACAACCATCAAAGAATACAAACAGTAATAAATGCTGAAAAGAATGTGGAGAAAAAGGAACATTTTACCATTATTGATGGAATTGGAAATTAGTACAACCATTATGATAATTAGTGTGGAGTTTCCTCAAAAGATTAGAAATAGAACCACCATATGACCCAGCTATACTATTTCTTGGTATTTATCCTGAAGAATTAAATTTATTATATTTTAGTGATACATGCATGCCCGTGTTTATAGCAGCACAATCCACAATAGCCAAATTATGTAACTAGCATAGGTGTACATCAATGGATGAATGAATAAAGAAAATGTGGTATATATACACAATGGAGTTTTATTCAACCATAAAGAAGAATGAAATTATATCATTTGCAGAAAAATGGATAGAACTTGAGAACAGTATGCTAAGTGAAATAAGCCAAACTCAAAGTCGAAGATCATGTTTTCTCTCATATTGGAAGCTAGAGAGGAGAAAGGGAAATAAAAGTGTATGTGTGTTGGGGAGAGTTTCATGAAAACTGAAGGGAAATCAGTAGAGTAGAAGAAACGGACCAGGCGGAGGGAGGAGGAGGAGGAAAAGAGGAAGTTCTGGAGAATGATACTGGCCAAATTACATTATTATATTATGTGCATGTTCAAATGTGTAATAACAACAAATCCCATCATTATGTACAATTATAATGCACCCACAAAGAAATATGGAAAAGAGTTTTTAGCATCAGAGAGGTGATCAGGAGGGAGACTGGGAAAAGGAGATAATTAGCAGAATTATCTCCTGTTTATTTCCAGCTCTGGAGTCTAGACAAAGTTCTGCAGATAGTCTGGACAAAAGATTCAAATATCTATCCCCTTTGGTAGGACTTCCTATGTAGTGCATAGGTTGATAATGCCAGCCATAAAAAAATTCACTTTTTAAATTTCATGCTTACTAACCACATAATTCCACATCCTTAAAAGGAAGGTAGTGGTAAGTATGAGGTAGACATCAGGGACAGGGGAACACTGTGGAGAGAATTATTGCAAATGCTGAAAATAAGAGAAGTCACATACTGAGGTTCAGAGAGAAGAGACTCATAAGCTAGAGAAAGAATCTAAATTAGTTTGTAAAATATAATAGAAGGACCAGAAATAGAGATTATGCCCAATTATAGAGCCAAAGACAAAGAAGTTCATATGACCAAAACTTGGAAAGAAAATGAGTTGAGCAAGGAAATTTGATGAAGGACATGGAAAAATGTTTATTCTGAGGCAAATGATGCCTGAATCTGGCATTTGAGTCTTCTTTATAGCTGGATGTTAGGTAGATACGCAAGAAACTGATCTTTAAAGATCAATAGTACTTAAAGGTTTTTTTATTCTAAATGATATGAGGAACAAGTCAAGGACTTTAATCTCTGAAGTGGCATCATCAGTTGAATAAGGTTTCAATAGACAGAAATGAAATGAACAAATGTTTTTTCTAAAAAAAAAAATAAGTACATTAAAAGTTATCCTGTTATTTGGTTATAAGCCAATGTAAACAGATAATTGATTGAAAACTACATATTCTCTTATGTAGTCACCAGACTTTTGACTGACTCAGATGGAATGTAATATTATCTATTAGCTATCTGTCAGATGTTTTATCAATATCAAAGGGAATGTAAAGTCATTCTGCTATATCAGAACTCCTGTGTTCATGACATATTAACCTTTTATTTTCTTTTTTGTCTAAGTCTTCATTGTGTAATGAAGTCAAAATTCTTCATGAATTTCCCTAGTGTTCTAATAGAATGTTATCTCTTATAACCAAGGAGAAAAATTATGAACAAAATTAATTCATTCAGTTTCTTAAAATGGGCATCCTGGAAGAGGCTCTGCCTTAATGACTAAATCCAGCCATTTCTCTCCACTTCCAAGCTTCTGGCAGAAAGACACATACAGGGACTGGATCCTTCAGCAGTTACCAGCTTCCTCCTTTCTGCTCTAGGAGGCAAGTGGTTAAAAAGACATAGTAGAACCTGTTCCTGATTTTTGATAGACAGTAACTCCACATACTTACAAGTTGGTACAAGGAATGTCAAGGACTACGATCATAGTAGCTCTTCCACTCCAATATGAATGAAAGGATCCAAAGAGGGAAAGTGGAAAGAAAGCAAAGTCCTCATTCCTATGCCTTCCTTTTGAGGCACAGAGCAGAGAGGGCCTCTTGTGTGGAAATGTGAAGAGGTTGGAAGACATACCCCTCCTTTCACTTAGGTAAGTTACAATTATATTTCAGAGAAGAAATAATAGCTGGCAATCTAAATGCTTGTCTAAGAATGCTGAGTTATGTCTAAGCAGGGAGTTATAAAATAGCTAATAAATCCTGGATTATTCACAATGAACTTTACAAAAAATACTAACATGAAAAGATGGGATGAATTCAAACAGATTTGTAAGTGCCATAAAAAAAATTTGAGACTTTGTTTCACTCACATATTATCACAAATCATAAGAAAATACATTCCTAGTGAAATATTTATTTTAGAAAATGAGAAACTTGGGGAAAATAACAAACTTTTTATAAGATGTGGATATACTAGCCTAGATTTTACACAGTAAAAAGTTTTCTTGGGGATAAAAGGGTAAAATGTGATTATCACACAAACCGCTTTTATCTAGAAAATGCCTGCATACTTTAATAATCATGAAGCAAATCATTATTTGTCTTCCAGTTGATCATATAAAAATAATCCTACTATTAAATAATTTTCTCCTTAGGCAAGATTATGCTTGAGTTGCCACTGAAATGTCTCTGCCCCTCCTTGTCACTTATAGCATACATTTATAAAGCTAAGTTAAAAAAAGGAACAGTCTGGAGCATTAAAATATTTTATGCCACATGAGGAAAATTGTGCCCACTAAGGGACACAAACTGGACTGTAAGAGGACCAAATGTTAATGCCATATTTTAATTCTTATAAAATGATCAATCTTTTAAATACATATTTAAAGACTGCGCCTTTTCATGAGAATTCATATGAAAGCCTTGGCAACAATGAGATATTTTTCTTCCAAATGCTATTCTATGGTTAATGAAATTGCTCCTGTGTTTTAGGCACCTCCTGGTCACCTTAAGCATGGTCATTTCTCAATGATCAATCCCATCTCATCAATTTAAAAACTATTCATGTGCTTTCAACTTTCAAACACACATCTCCAACTCTAATCTCTCTCCTGAATCCTAGAATCAAATACACAAGAACCTATTCAGCATCCCTATTTTGGGGTGGCTAGTAGGCATTTCAAATCCAATCTCTCTTCTCAAACTTGTTCTACCTTCAGCCATTTCCAAATCTGTCAGCAAAAACCAGGACTCATCCTTGTCTATTCTTCTTTTACATCCCACTTTCAATCAATTAGGAGATCCTATTGGTTCCACCACCTAAATATATCCAGGATCTGACTAGTTTTATCATCGTTACCACTTAGATCCAAGCAACCATGGTCTCTTAACTAAATTATTGCAATAGCTTTTTAATTAGTTTTCCTTTGGGTCACAATGTATTATCTCCCCATTTCCCTCAGAATAAAAGCCAAGCTCCTTAAAATAACCTAAAAGATTTCAAACTCTCTGGCTCTTTATCACTACTCTGGTATACTCTCACTCTTCTTTCCTTAACCTGATCCTGTCTGATGACATTGGCTTCTTTGTTATTCTTCTAATACATCTGGTCATATTCCTAGCTAAAGGCTTTTGGGTGGCTCTTTTCTTTGCTTGTACTATCCCCACTTTACCCCAGATATCCTGTTCAGCCAACAACCTTACCTTATTTGGTCAAATGTCATCTTTTCAATGATCATCCTATTAAGAATTTGGCACCTAATCCTCCCCTTCCAGCACTAGCCATCCTCCTTACCTATTCTATTTTTCATTTGTCCTTTTCTTTTCAGGTAGCTTAATCACCTGATAATCCACTATATTGTTTTGTTTTGTTTTTTTATTTTCTGTCCCTTTCTCTTTATAACAATGTAAGTTCCAGAAGAGCAAGGATGTTTCTTTGGTTCAATACTATGACCCAAGTACCAAACAGTTCCTGGCACAAAGGAAGCACTCAATAAATACTTGCTGAAGCCAGGGCTATGATGTCCAGTGTACAATAAATAAAAATGCATTCTGCTATCATGTATACCTAAGTAGAATAAATAAATAAATAAAAGAACAGAGGTACTGTCTGCTCAGCCTGTCACCACTGAACCTTCCTTGTAAGCATTTCCCCAATAAAGTCTTATGATTCAAAAAATAAAATAAAATGACACCTCACCCACATACATACATACATACATACATAAATACTTGCTGAACTGGCTACAAGTCTTAATGTTGATTGTAAATGTATCATTGCTTATTTGAGAGGAAGGCTAATTTACTTTCTTTCAATGACTAAATCACTGTCATTTTCATGTTTTCTACATGACAAAGGTATCAGTTCCTTCTTATTATAGCTGTTCATTTTCACAAACATCAAAATAAACAAAAGGAGATGAGCAAAAAGGAAGCCTGTCTTCCTATTTCCAGGAGTCTCCATGAGGTATTTTGTGGAAGTCTTTTCATTTAACTTAATGCACTGTAACTTTGTTTGTGTATCACTCTCACCAATTTGGGGGCTCCTCAAGGTGAAATTCTATTTCATTCATTGTTTTTATCTCCCATTCCTAATACATTTTATAATAGTAGTGATATTCAATGAAAGTTTGCTAAACAAAGGATGAATAAATTATTAAGTACAGGCATAATGACAGAGAGGGAAAGCATAACATTAAGGTAGAATAAGTCCTTTTAATGCTCACAACATAAACTTTGCAAAATTATTTAATCTAAGTCTTAGTTTCTTCATCTGTAAAAGAAAGATAATTTCCACCTCTGAAGATTGAAATAAATAATACCTGCAATGCACTTGGTAGGTTTAATTTCCAGCATTTTATATGGTCAAGCAAATTTAACCAACATTCAATAAATGGGATATAGATATTATTTATATATATATTATAATATATTATATATATTTATATTTATATATTTTATTTATAATAAAATATATTAATATATTTATTTATAATATTTATAAAATTTATTTATTTTATTTATAATATATATTTATATATTATATTATATTTATATATATTATTTATAATATATCTATATAATATATAGATAAATAATATCTAGATATTAATATATAGATAATATTATCTAATATTATCTAATATATAAATATCTAGATATTATTTATATCTAGATATTGTTTATAATATAATATCTATATATTATATATCTATATATTATATATCTATCTATATATATTTATATATATTACATAGATATTATTTATATATATTATATATAAACTTATAAACATAGGTACTGTGTGTGCATGCATGTATATGCATAGGGGGATATGTGTGTGTCTGTGTTTGTGGCCAGCTTCTCCTTCAAGAGTCAGTATTTGATGGGTTCGTGACTGCTAGTGGGAAAGTTCACTGTGAGTTAAGATTTTTTTTCTGTCTTCCATTCTATGTGCCAAATGGGATAAACTGTCATTCCTTTGGTTTCCTATACCTCACTGATAGACAGAAAGACATAAGAGCACAAGTTTTGATTCTATTAGAATGTAAGATCCATGAGAGTAAGCTTTCTTGTCCCTTTTAAAAATCTGCCTAGAACAAAGCTTCATAAATATATGTCAAAAGTTGAATGAATTTGTTTCCAGGCTCAGGTTAGGTAGAGGTCCTACTTAAGAATGGGTTACGGCCACACATGCCCGAGCTTTACCGCAGCTCATTGACCTCACCAATACATGACAGTTTTCTTGATTTTTATTTTCTCTAATTCTTGGTGATATATTTCTCTTGCACACTTTTAAGAGAGAAGGGATAATTGGCAGAGAAGCATTTGGCAACCTTGACTTTTAGGTTTATAGCATGAGCTGCATCCTTACAATAAAATATAAAGCTTAGTTGACAGACATAAAGAAGACTTGAATAAATGGAGATATGCCAGATTTTTGGATGAAAAATCACAATATTCTAAAGATGTCACTTTTCTCTAAAATAAATCTATGAAGTCAATGGCATTCTAATAAAAATCTCAATAGAGATATAATGATGAGTGTGAGAAACTAGATAAACTAAAATTTAGTGGAACAAATAAAGTTTAAAGATACCTAGAAAAAAATCAAAGTTCAGTAGTGTCTGTCGGGATATTTCCTTTTTCATCATGAATTTTAGTAATTTGGGTTTTCTCCCTTCTTCTTTTCATTAGGATGGCTAAGGGTTTGTCAATTTTATTTTTTCAAAGAACCAGCCCTTTGTTTTGTCAATTTTTTGAATTGTTTCTTTTGTTTCAATTTCATTGATTTCAGCCCTGATTTTAATTATTTTCTGTCTTCTACTTCTTTTGGTGTTGGTTTGTTCTTCTTTTCCTAAGGCTTTGAGATGAAGAGTCAAGTCATTTATTTGTTGACTTTTACTTCTTTTAATAAATGAGCTTAATGCAATGAACTTTCCTCTTAGTACTGCCTTCACAGTATCCCAGAGATTTTGATAAGTTGTATCAGAGTTTTCATTTGTCTCTAAGAATATTTTTATCTCTTCCCTGATGTCTTCTGTTATCCATGCATCATTCAATACCATATTATTTAGTTTCCAGGTGATGGAGTAGTTTCTATTTTTTAATCTGTCATTGATTTCTCATTTTATTCCACTGTGGTCAGATAACATGCAGGGTATTATCTCTGCTTTTTTGTATTTGCTAATACTGGCTTTGTGACATAACATATGATCTATTTTGGAAAAGGATCCATGTGCTGCTGAGAAAAAAGTGTATTGGCTTGTTGATGGATGGAATACTCTATATATGTCTGTTAATTCTAAATTATTCATTGTTTTGTTGAGTTCTATGGTTTCTTTGTTTAGTTTTTGTTTGGAAGATCTATCCAGTGGTGACAGAGCTGTGTTAAAGTCACCAAGTATTATTATGTTGTGGTCTATTTGATTCTTGTATTTGAGAAGGATTTGTTTGATATACATAGAAGCCCCATTGTTTGATTAGAAACTATTTTGAAAATTTACACTCTGGTAAAATAGAAAACCCTGAAGACATCGACAAATTTCTAGAGGCATATGACCTACCCAAACTGAACCAAGAGGACATACACAACTTAAACAGATCAATTTCAAGCAAGGAAATAGAAGATGCCATCAAGGGCCTACCAACCAAGAAAAGCCCAGGACCAGATGGATTCTCAGTCAAGTTCTACAAGACCTTCAAAGAAGAACTAATACCAATACTCCTCAAACTATTTCATGAAATAGAAAAGGAGGGAACCCTTCCAAACTCATTTTATGAGACAGGTATCACCTGATTCCAAAACCTGACAGAGACACACCAAAGAAAGAAAACTTCAGACCAATATCCCTGATGAACATAGATGCAAAAATTCCCAATAAAATACTGGCAAATTGCATACAAAAACATATTTAAAAAATAGTACACCATGATCAAGTGGGGTTCATTCCAGGGATGCAAGGTTGGTTCAATATACAGAAATCAATTAACAAAATCCATCACATCAATAGACTTAAAGAAAGAGTTATATGATGTTATCAATCAATGCAGAGAAAGCATTTGACAAAATACAGCACCCTTTTATGTTCAAAACACTAGAAAAACTAGGGATAGTAGAAACATACCTCAAATTTGTAAAAGCTATATATGCTAAACCCAAGGCCAATATCATCCTAAATGGAGAAAAATTGGAAGCATTCCCTCTAAAAATGGAAACAAGACATGGATGACCTCTTTCACCACTCTATTCAACATAGTCCTTGAAACACTAGCCAGAGCAATTAGACAGAGGAAAGAAATTAAAGGGATACAAATAGGAAAAGAAGAACTCAAGCTATCATTATTTGCAGATGACACGATTCTATACTTAGAGGATCCAAAAAATTCTACCAGAAAACTTCTAGAATTAATAATTTCAGCAAACTAGCAGGGTATAAAATCAACACCCATAAATCAATTGCATTTCTATACATCAGTGATAAACCCTCTGAAAGAGAAATTAGGACAACTATCCCATTCACAATAGCCTCAAAAAAATAAAATAAAATAAAATACTTGGGAATCAATTTAACAAAAGAGGTGAAAGACCTCTACAATGCAAACTACAAGACACTGAAGAAAGAAATTGAAGAAGACCTTAGAAGATGGAAAAATCTCCCATGCTCCTGGATAGGCAGAATCAATATTGTCAAAATGGTCATACTACCCAAAGCACTATATAGATTCAATGCAATTCCAACTAAAATCCCAATGTCATTCCTTATAGAAATAAGAAAGGCAATCATGAAATTCATTTGGAAGAATAAGAGACCCAGAATAGCCAAAGCAATCCTTAGCAGGAAGAGTGAAGCCGGAGGCATCACAATACTAGACCTTAAATTATACTACAAAGCTATAGTAACAAAACGGCATGGTACTGGCACCAAAATAGACATGTAGACCAATGGTATAGAATAGAAGACACAAAGACGAACCCACTTAAATACAGTTATCAGATACTAGACAAAGGAGCCAAACACGTATGCTGGAGAAAGATAGCCTCTTCAACAAATGGTGCTGGGAAAACTGGAAATTTATATGCAGCAAAATGAAACTAAACCCCTATCTCTCACCATGCACAAAATTCAACTCAAAGTGGATCAAGAAACTGGGAATCAGACCAGAGACCCAACACATAATAAAAGTAAAAAATAGGCCCAAATCTTCATGTTAGGAACTTACTTCTTTAACAAGACTCCTATAGCACAAGAAGTAAAATCAAGAATCAACAAATGGGATGGATTCAAACTAAAAAGCTCCTTCTCAGCTAAAGAAACAATCAATGAAGTGAACAGAGAACTCAAAAACCTTAACACCAAAAAACAAAAAATCCAATCAATAAATGGGCCAAGGAGCTGAACAGAAACTTCACAGAAGAAGGTATACAATCAATCAACAGACATATGAAAAAATGTTCAACATCTCTAGCAATCAGAGAAATGCAAATCAAAACTATCCTAAGATTTTATCTCACGCCAGTCTGAATACAATTATTAAGAATAAAAACAACAATAAGCGTTGGTGTGGTTGTGGGGGAAAAGGCACACTCATACATTGCTGGTGGGACTACAAATTGGTACAACCATTCTGGAAAGCAGTATAGAGATTCCTTAGAAAACTTGGAATGGACCCACCATTTGACCCAGCTATCCCACTCCTGGGGCTATACCCAGAAGACTTAAAAAGAGCATACTACAGTGACACAGCCACTTCAATGTTTATACCAGCTCAATTCACAATAGCTAAACTGTGGAACCAACCTAGATGCCCTTTGATAGATGAATGGATAAAGAAACTGTGGTATATATACACAATGGAATATTACTCAGCAATAAAAGAGAATAAAATTATGGCATTTACAGGTAAATGGATGGAGTTGGAGAATATCATGCTAAGTGAGGTAAGCCAATCTCAGAAAACCAAATGCCAAATGTTCTCTTTGATAAGTAGATGCTGATCCATAATATGGGGGAGGACACGGGAAGAATGGAGGAACTTTGATCACAGGGGTGGGAGGGGGGAAGGGGCATTGGGACAGTAAAGATGGTGAAATATGATGGACATCATAGCCCTAGCTCTATGTGTGACCACATGTATGTTGTGATTCTACATCACGTACAACCAAAGAAATAAAAAGTTGTGCTCCATCTATGTACAATGAATCAAAATGCACTCTGCTATCATGTAAACCTAAATAGAATAAATAAATAATTTTTTTAAAAAAATCAAAGTTCATTACACTAGCAGGAATTGTGATCTCAGGTATCAAAATGTACTTTAAATTGTAAAAATTAAAACTAACATAGTATTGAAACAAATAAGTGAGATCAATTGTAAAGTATGGAGACAGATAAAATACATAGAAAGTAATGATAAAAATCATATTTTGGGGGAGATTTTGTTCCAAGTTCATTTGCAGGAAAACAATGACTATATTCTTCATGCTGTATATAAAAATAAATCCAGATTGAATAGATAACACAAACATAAAACAAAATTATGAAAATATTAGTTTGAATATACTTTACTAAACTGGAAGTGAAGCTGGCCTTCCTATCACTACACCACATAGTTCCATCTCTCATCTAGAAGGCTACATTGCCCCTAACATGTGAACCCATGTCCATTTTTGCTTCTTCTAATTTATTTTTCACCAAAATTATTATCTAAAATGTAAATATGATGTCTCCCCACCACCCACCTCAATGAGAGTATTTTATCATCTCTTCATTACTCTGAAGATAAAGACCACAGTGTTGACATCATGAGGGATTTAGAAGGTTGAGGAAAGGTGAAGAAATAGAACATTAGGTTCAGTTCACCAGTTTCATCTTCATGGTTTTGCTGAGTCTGGGCCCTGCAGTTCAATCACATTTGCCCTTTTGAATCCCATTAGCACAGCATGAGACTCCAAATACAGGGATTCAAACACCAGTGTAGTAAAAATAAATAAGTCTTTAAGGTATTCTGTGATGACTCTTCAACATTCTGGCAGGGCAAGAAAAACTTAGATGGCAGAGAGATAACTGTGAGATCCTGGGCTGCAAGGCCTAATTTCCAGCTTATTATATGGTCAACCCAAAATTCTCTTTGCAATAACAAAATCTAATCATTTCCATTGCCTGTGTACTATTTTTCTATTGCATCATCTGTGTGGGAACATAGTGACCCACAGGAAAGTTCCCAGAACATCCTGACTTTACCCAGGTGATGAAGCTAAAGTACAGTAAGAAAAATAAATAATAAGAGCTTCAAAAAATATTCTTAACAATTTCTTGACCTCTGGCAGAAGCTAAAGAAAAGCATTCAAAAAATTATTCAGACAACTAATGCTCTACCACTACTTCCACTCTACCTAAGAGCCTCTGTAATGGTCTCTGAATATACACTTTCATTTTTAAATTTTAAAATATTTTTTGTTAATAGTTTAAGAGGCTCAATACAGTACTTGTCAAATGTACAAGACTTTGAGTTTGATCCCCAGCACTGCAAAAATATAATAATAGTGATAATGATGAAATAAACATATACTGCCATCTAGCACAACACAATGAAACACTGAGACTAAACAAAAATAAGTGCCATGGCCCAAGATCCTACAGTTAGAGACAGAGCTGAGATACAAATCTGGACAACTTGACTCAAACCCAGAGCTCTGCCTCTGTTCTTTGGCTCAGATAATTATGTATACTCATATAACTCTGATTTGAGACTCAATCCTTTCTAACCAGTGTAAGAAATGAGATTATACTTGTAAATATTTAACATGTGCTGCCTATAAGACACTTTCTTAAATGATTATTTAATATCATTGGTATTTAACAATTCCCTTTTAAGAATTTTCTAAAAAATAAAAACTGACTTCAGGATAATGCACATTGTATGTTTCTTGTATTTTGTTTCAAATAGTAGTCCTTTTCTTTCATTACCATTATCATCTTTTAAGTCTGGGACTTTATTACTCATGCCAAGACTATTCCACTAGTCTACTTTAAATTCTTTCTCATTATCCCCAGCTTACTCTCCTGCAAATATGCAATATTTAACATCACTCTGCTTAAAATCCTGCATACTAACTTTTACTAACACAGATTTTTGATTCACACTATCAATAGACTTCAATTTCCCTACCAGTTCAATACTGAACTGAGATAGGAAACTTAGCAGCCCTTCTGCTTCTCAGTCTAGAAGCTCTTAATATAAGGAAGATTAGTGGAATAAAAGATCAAGGAAGGACTGGAAAGGGATAGAAATTCAGAATTTGATAAAATTATGCCATGTGCTTGTATAAGTATGCCACAGTGAATTCCACCTTTATGTACATCTATAAAGCAACAATAAAAAATAAATAAAGATATGAGTGAAAGGAAGACCAGTAGAAGGAGGAGAATATGGGGAGGGAGGGAAGAGGGGAAGATAAAAGCGGGGAACCCGGGACTGAAATGAGTAAATTAAATTCCATGTATTTATGATTTTGTCAAAATGACCCTAACTATTACATATAACTAAAATACACTAATAAAAGAAAAAAATAACCAGTTTGATCTAACAAAATTTTACCCTGGAAAAATCATAAATAATTCAGTTTAGTCTAGTGAACTTCAGATCATGAGCCATGCCAATTTAACCAAATTTACACTTAAAAATCTTATTTTAATCTGGATTGTTAGAGTGAATTTAGTATTCAAATTAGATACCTTTTGAAGTTACATATTCTAATGAAATACCATCAATATTATAATCATTTATTTATTTGTCAGTGTGCCCCTACTTTGTTGAATCCCTTGAAGGCAGAGGCAATGTTTGACTCTTCAGGAAGTCATAGCATCTAGCAGATGTAAGGATTCATTTAATAATGTAAAGAACAAATGAATAAGTGAATTAATTGAAACATTAGTTGTGCCATATGACCATAAAATTTTAATCCAAATAATCAGTAATTTCATAAACTATCTAAATAATAAACTAGTACCACATACTGTCCTTTCTTAATCAGAATTCAAATAATTTTTTCTCAGTTAATGGTATTCTTCACACTCTATTTTTAGGAGAAAGGTATTTTCAGGACAATTTCCTATACCTGCTATATCAGCAGCCACAGTGTGTGAGGTTAAAAAATAAGGAACCTAAGATACCAAAAGAATCATATCAATGCTTAATAATTATTTAGTGTTTTCAATGTATACATTTCTAAGCATACATCAATTTATTTGAGCTACAATCCCAAAAAGTAATAGTCGCTAAAATTACCATTTACAAATGAAGTTAAATGTTAAATGAAGTCATAATTTGTTCAGAATCAAATGGTTGTGAACTGTTTATAGAGTTGCTTTGAATATTATTTTATTACCATTTTGAAAAAAGAAAGTACATCAATACTTTAGAAACATTCATCATATCAAATTACAAATTAGCCAGCAAATCCTGCTAACCAGAAAATCATATTCCTCAAACAATAAACAGCACACTTTTTTAAAACCCAATATATGAATCCCCTTCTGTAATTGTCCACCATATGAGTTTTAGTGGCAGCCACAGTGCTTCCTGCTATAGAGATTGAAAAAGCCAAATATTCCAGTCTCTGCTTTGGCATGGATGTAGACACTTAACTAGTACCAAGTGACCAGGTCCCTCGCCTCAGACTTTTGATATGGGTACTGTTGCCACAGAGAAGCAGAGACCATCATGATCGCACCTGCCAGCCCAGGTGAGTGATGACTCTGGTGATAATGGCCATGTGAGTTGCAATCCCTGGCCTTTGGTGTTCCCCAGAGGCTTCTGTGGAGACCTCACACACAGTTCTGTTCCATGGCTTTGACTTTCTGACCTCCCTCATTCTTGCTCATTTGCCAGGTTCAGTTATCTGGCTTTCTAGGGATTCTATAACAAACAAATCATTTTCAATAAATTATCTTTTCTGTCTAAGTCAGCTGGAGTACATTTATATATGCTTGAAGTTATGAACCCCAACTGACAGATGTCTGACGTGCCTCCTTAATAATTATGTAGTACAGACCTGGTTTTGTCTGTCAGGAAACATTGGGTTTTTTCACACTAAATGGGGTTATAGTCAATTTAAAAAAGGACACTCACAATCAGAGATGGAAAAACTTAGGAACCAATGCATAGATTAACTAATTTATTTATTGCTATCACAACCACAAGATTTTGCAAATAACATTTTGCCTGTGGTCTAAAACATATGTTTGCTGTTTCCTCTCACAGTTTTTTCACTTCTCAGTCACCAGTTCTGACCCAGTGTGCAAGATATTCAACATAGACCACTGGTTCCCAAATGAGGATGACCATAAAATTCCTGGCATAACTTTTGTGAGAATGTAAAAAGTTCCTTTTCCTTCTGTATATCTATTAAATTAAAATGTCCAGAGGTGGGAACACACATTCCACTGATGATTCTAAATTATAATTTTATTACTTCTACTTGAATTTTTTATTCACAAGGTTTTTGAGATTATTAAACAAGAATATAGGAATTATCATGACAGAAAGATTTGTAGGTTCACAATTCTTCAACATAAGGTGCCTCTTTAAGGATGTTAAGCAAATTTAACAGAAAACGTTTTAGATGTCAAGAAAAAATCTCTTGGCATAAATCCCTTAAATATAAATAAACTGCTTAAAAACTTTGCTTTACATCTGGATATGATTAAAAATAAATTGGTTTGTAATTCTTTGTGCTTTCCATGTTTTCAATGGGATGTTATTTTTGATGTCATGTTTTGGATACAATAATAATCACCTCTTAAGGTGTATTCTTCCATAGTTTCCTTTTAAATCTTATAAATTCAATAATAATTCTAATACACAATGATTCTTAAGTCCTCTTACATATTCCAAAACACTTATGTTTTCTCTTATATGAGCATCTATAGATGTATATTTTCAAATTAATATCAAAAATTAGTACACAATTACATATTTTTATGTTGAAATCACAAGGTTGACTTATAACTCAATAGATCCAATTCCCTCATTCTCTTTTTATTCTTTTTTGTGGTAGTAGTGTTGGAGATTAAACCTAGGTACATGCTAGGTAAGCACTCTACCACTCAGCCACATCCCCACCCTTTTTCTTTTATTTATTCTTTTTTCGTTTGTTCTTTTTAGCTGTACATGACACTAGACTGTATTTTGACATATTATACATACATGGAGTATAACTTATTCTAATTATGATCCTATTCTTATGGTTGTATATGATGTGGAATTTAACTACTGGTGTATTCATATATGAACATAGGAAAGTTATGTTTTAGTTTTTACTCATGAATACTACAAGAGTGGGTTTCACTGGGGAATATTTGTACATGCACATAATTGTACTGCCCAAAATTCCCCCTTACCCTATTCTCCTCCCTCCTCCAACCCCTTTCTATAATGATTTCCCTTCTGTTTTCATAATACTCCCTTTTTTGTCCCTCTAGCTTCCACATATGAGAAAAAACAAATGACAATTGTCTTTGAGCCTGGCTTACTTAACATGATGCTATTCTGTTCCAGCCACTTTCCTGCAAATGACAAAATTTTATTCTTCTTTATGACTGAATAATACCCCATCATGTATATATACCACATTTGATCAATTTATCTGTTGGTGGAAACCTAGGAGATTCTATACTTGCCTATCGTGAATTATGCCATTATAAACATAGTTATGCATGTATCTCTAAGGTATATCAACTTTAATTATTTCTAATAAATACTAAGGAGTTGTATATTTGGATCACATGGTAGTTTTTAATTTTTTGAGGAATCTACATACTGATTTCCATAGTGGCTTTACTAGTTTGAATTCCCAACAGCATATAAAAATTCCAATTTCCCCACATCCTCACCAGCATTTGTTGTTGTTTGTGCTCTTAATGAGTCATTCTGACTGGGTTGAGATGGACTTCAATGCAGCTTTGATTTTCAAGTTCCTGATGGTGAACACTATTGAACATTTTTTTTTCTTTAGAAAAGTGTTCATTTGCCCATTTATTTAATGGATTGTTTCATGGTATTAAGAATAAACTTTTCACATTATAATCCCATTATAATGCTAAATTCTCCTCCACTCCAAAGATATTAACCCTCTGCTAGAGGAGAATCTGGAAAAAATTTTCTCCCATTTTGTAGGCTATCTCTTCAAGTTGTTAAGAGTTTCTTTTGCTGCATGTAAGCTTTTTTACCATGTCAATCCATTATGGAGTCTAACTTATGGGGTTGCTGGGATTCTCTCAATCAGCTCACTGGAGAGGCGCTTCTCCCAGAGGGTGACTGGTGCTGGTGTAGTCTACTTCTTTTATTAATCATCTTATTATTCTGTAAACCATATTTCTGGGTTCTGCTTGGTCCCTCTCTACAGTTGCACTTTCCCACATCCACCTACCACATCATGCAGTTGCTCTCTAGTTGATTTCATTCTTTGTAAGCACTGAATGCTTCTAGATTGCCATTTTACTTTTCCCTTTCCACTTGAATTTTTAATTTGCTTCTTTTAGAGTAATAGCTCTCTACTTATCTCAATATAAATAATATTTTAGGAGAAAGTACTGAGTTTAATTTTACTCATCAACACTACCATTTTCTTCCCGATTTCTTCAGAAAACTTTCTAATGTATTAATGTACCGAGTTGTGTAGTCTTCTTAAAATTAAGAGAACCTCTGTGACTTTATGTTAAGGTTCCTCATCTTTAGAATATTGACAAAATAGATTTTCTGTACAGCTTTTGAATAACCATGGCAATTTGAGAAATTAAAGAATTGTCTACTTCTTTTTTAGCCAAAGTGATTGAAGTCTATTATGTTATCATCACTGAAGAGTGAAAATGAAAGCAGAAGGATGAAGTCACCAGGACTGTGTGAGGTCAGGAAATTAATCACAACTTTCAGTTCAAACATCATCAAGCAGAGTGTCCAAGACTTCAACACCTGCTACTTGATACATTTAACAATCTGATAGATGCTTGGTGATTTTTTTCAGATACCTTTTTATATTACATCTCAGAATTCTGGCAAGCCTGAAGTCTCTCACCTAAGAAAGGCAGCTTTATCTGTCAGAGAAGTAAGCTTTATGAAGTCAAGACTGAGAGACACTGCTGCATTTCACACTATGATGCAAACTAACATGCATGCCTCTCTCCTTACTTTTACATTTTTTTCAGGTTTTATATTGCCTTAAGCATCTCAGGGAAATAAATTCTCTTATAATAGTTGGAGCCTGATGACCTGGTGTTCTTTTTTTATGACTACCTCCTGAGTGCAAAGTGCTCTGATTCCTTTGTTGAAAGGAAGTAAAAGTGCAGTAAAAGATATGTGATAAATATTTTCATCTTTCTGGTGCTAATTGTACTGTGGTATATTATATCATGTAATGACACTTATTTTGAATGGGATAATAATGGGTTGCTTTGCTTGTTTCATTTGTTTTGTTTTTTGGTAAGGTAAAGTAAAATGCAACAGAGGAATGATGGAACTTCTAAATATAAATTTCTGATATGACCAGAATATTTTAATTATACTCAACACACATTATTCTGCTTAAACCTTATTTAGTGCAACAGTTAAAATTTTGAGCCCTAATTTCAAATAGGCTGATTACAGCATGAATGAGGAGGAAAAGAGTAGAAACCAGGAAACAACATGTCTGCCAAACTCAGAAAATACAGAAAGGTCAAATAGGAATGAGGTAATTCAAGAGAATGTGGTGTCCCTGTATCCCCTCAGGAGAAGGTTTCAAGAAAGAAGGAATGACTGTCAGAGTCACGAGCTGTGGAGAGTTTGAGTAGGATGACAACTGAAAAATGCCCACTGAATTCACAACTAAGAGATATTGGTGATTACAGACCAAATACTATAAGGAAAGTTTGGAGTCACTGTGTGACTCAAGAAGGGAGTCAGAGGTGATCACCATGGGTTTCCTTAATCCAGAAAACTTGGATGAGGAGAATTGCTTAGCAAAGATGTCATCTCCTACTGCACAGAGATAATAGAGGACACCAGGTTAGGAGTCTACCTCGATCTCCCACACAAACATGAGAAATGTTTGTTTTTCTACAACCTTTTCCTCTTTCCCATCTGTATAGAAGATGTGTCTCTCCTGGAGAACATGGTCAATCTCTAAATGGATAAATAAAATGCGATCCACATTTGTGACATACATAATTATATATTCTAAACATTGTTTTTAGGACCTGTGTTGTTATTAAATGTATTTAATAAGCATACATTTTACTACTACACTAACAATTACAATGTGACAGGTTAAAATGCATCACCTCATTAAAATGCAATTTTATCATTGATTAATGTAACTATTGGAAAGATGCTTTATTTAGGATATCTATGACCAGAGACAATTGATCTGTATTGACTTCATAACAAATCTATTTGGGGAATTAGTCAAATAATCTAAGTCAGCTTTTTATATAATATAAAATCTCTTTATATTCTATTCATATAGAGACAATGTTTAGCTTTATAGACATAAAGGATGATACAACCAAAATTCAGATTAGAGGCATGTTAACAATGGGGAAAAATAGCATCATCCATAATTTTAAATATTCTTTTATTTATTCCCTAAATATTTAATAGTCCAGCATTAGCCTTGAGCTAATGTCCATTTGGGGCTAAAATAAGAGGTATACTATCCTAAGCTTTTAGGGGTAAAATTTGCCATTACCCATACTAAAATCATGAGAATGACTAAAACACAGCTAAAATATAACAATTCACAACCACTCCTTCATTCTGCAAATGGTCTTCAGTGTCTTTTATGTGAAAGACACTGTGCTAGGAAGTGAAGACATAAAAATAAATAAGATTCTGATTTTACTTTTCAGGAACTTGCAATCTCATAGGAGCAAGAGATATGTTCATAATTAGTTATTATATAATATAATGCTCTGAAAAGTATGAAACAAAACTTTAAATATGTATTAAAGCATTTTACCCTTGGATCAAAACTTTTAATTTCTGGAAACCCATCTTAAGGGAATAATTTGAAATTGGAAAAGGAAAAACCTCCACACACAAAAAAATAGTCATCATATTATAAATTGTACTAGCAAAAAAATGCTGAAAACAATTACTAAAAATTCCCATATACATGTTAGAATATGCTAAGCCATGCCACAATAACAAATATATCAGTGGCTTAACACAAGTTGTATAATCCAAGTGGACTATCAGTTTTTCTCCAAGTAGTGACTTAAGAATTCATACCCTTTCTATCATGAATAGATAGCTCTGATTTTTTGTACATGTGGCATTTTTAAAGTTTTAAATATTTATTTTAAGTCAGGGTCTATTACCCAGGCTGGCCTTGTGCTTGGCTCAAACTTGCAGTCCTGCCTCAGCCTCCTGCCTCATTGGGATTGCAAGTCTGTGCCACCATGCTGGGCTTGGTTTATGTGGCTTTTAAGGGGAAGAGGAAAGAAGGCCCAAGGATCTTGCAGGGCACTGCTAAGGAGGAGTCCTTAAGAAAGACTTGAATCATTTTTCTCACATTCCATTGACTGTGACTCAGTCACATAGGCCCAACCTAACTGTGAGAAGGCTTTAAAGTATTATATTAGAAAGACCAAACAGCATGGTGAACACATAGCCTATCTCTGTAACAGAGTGAATAAACTGGGCAATATGTATATGCTTTTATCAAGAGTTCATAAAAATACAAAAAAGTTTTCATTATAATGTTTAATAAGGATTTAGTGTACAGACTTATGATTGGAAAAAATGTGTATATTAAAAGGACTGGCAGGAAATATACCAAAATATTAACAGTTACATGAGATGAAAGAACCATTTTAAATTTCTCTATTTAAATTTTCATACTTTCTATAAAAATGTGTTATTTTATGATAGAAAAATACAGGGCTTTTTAAATTTCAGAGAATATTACTACACTATTAGGAATAACTATAAGTCAGATGTTATGGAGAGGTTGCAAAGGAGGAAGAGGAAAGGAGATGAATAGTAATATAAGATTAGGTTGCTTTTGGAGATAGAAGCCACAGACAGTGAGCATTAGCCTAAGAACCACATGTGAATATCAATAATCATTCATGTAAGGGAGCTGGAACCCTGGGAGGACTAAAGTCTTGCCATCTATGCGAAAGCAGAAGGTAGCTGCAGTGTGGCCCTGGTATGAGGTCAGGATGGATGGAGCCAAAAATTGTTAATTCCCCATGTGAAGGAAGATATTGGGATTATTTCCTCTACAAAACCAGTATTGAGCAAAGGAATGAAAGGTCTCCTTCTGGAAAGATATTCAAGTCACACCACCCCTCCAGAGCCACAGCAGACATTCTCAAGTACATTTATATATTTGATTTCAGGTTTACTGCAATGTGAGTTGTTTTTGTCCTCTGTACTGATTACATAAAGGATGTGTAATTGAAGTTCTCCACAGAGCACTGTGGAGTCCTATGTACTTGGGCCCTAAAATCAACATAAACCTCCAGTGATACTGTAGGATCACTTTGAGTTCATGAACACAAAAAATTCTTGCACCGAAACCAAAATACAATGCAGTTCACTGTGAATTTTCCACCTATTCTTCTACTTTCTTGTTCAGGGGTTAAACAATATACTATTTATTTTCTTAGTCTTATTCGTTCAATATCTACTTAGCTCTTTTTTCTTCTCTGTGAATTATTTAGAAAAGTTTCATATTTCAGATGTCTTCAACCATCCCCCAGAATCCTTCAAATAGCATTCAAATGTTGCCTACAGAAATCTCATTCATTCATTTATTCAACATTTACTAAGGGCCCGGGTGTTAAGCAAGGACAGGGCTCAGTGACATCAAGATAAATAAAACCCAGTTACTCGAGAGTTTATAGGCTAATGAAGGTGAGAGATAAAATTTAAAAGTAACTAAGAAAATAGAAAACAAAACAAAAACAAAAACAGCTCCTCAGCATGGTATAGTAAAAGTATGTAAAAGCATGAGATGCTTTGGAAATGTGGAAGTAAGAAATCTAATTAAAAGTACAAGGGTTAAAGATAGCACCTGGAGACAGGTGTGGC
The DNA here is from genome assembly GCA_004024805.1 of Geosciurus inauris. NCBI lineage: Eukaryota > Metazoa > Chordata > Mammalia > Rodentia > Sciuridae > Geosciurus > Geosciurus inauris. The sequence continues at coordinate 33,064 of PVHX01005564.1, read as the reverse complement.
ACATGCCTATAATCCCAGAGGCTCAGGAAATTGAAGCAGCAGGATTTTGAGTTCAAAGCCAGCCTCAGCAGCTCAGAAACTCATCAAGGCCCTAAGCAACTCCGTGAGACTGTCTTGAAATAAAATACAAAAAAGGGCTGGGGATGTTGCTCAGTGGTTAAGCATTCCTGGGTTCAATCCCCACTACCAAAAAAAAGCACCTGGGAAGTGATGACTTGATAGATATCAGAAATCTGAGAAGGTTGTATCCAGATGCGTGGGAGATAGAAAAAGACAACATGCTTTTGAGAGCAAAGAACAGCCCAGAGTGTGAAAGACCATAGTTTGTTTGGAACACTGCAAATAGTACCACCTGACTGAAATTCAAAAATAAGAGGAAGTGACAGGCAATGAGGTGGGAAAAGGTAGACAGGCCAAGTCATGTAGGGCTCTCTATGGCGATCTAGGTGCTAGATTTTTAAAGTGAAGTCATGGAAGGAGACTGAAGAATCTGAAGGAAGAGGCTCAACATGAAGATGAAGAAACAAGGAGAAACCAGTGAAAATAAATGCATCATGATGAAGGCCTAGAGATGCCCTTACCCTGATGTTCATATTAAAGTTTAAAGTAGTAAAAGGGAATGCCAGGGTCAGGGGAGAGCAGATCCAGAAAGAAAAAAAAATGTTTCTTAGAAGCTGGTGTTCAGGGAAGCAGCACAAGTCTCCTGCCAGGTTCTAACATCATGATAAATCCTTTCTTATCTAGAAATTATGGGAAATGATTCTTATTCTACTTTCACTCCAAATATACCTGTACCAAAAAAAAAAAACACATACAAACACAAAATGCCAGAAAATTAAGCAATCATTAAACATTATCCTTTATATTTGTGTAACATAGGAACAGGTTATTTAAACTGCACTTTATACTTCAAAGAGACAATTTTTAATTTGAAATAGTGCATGACTGCATTGCTCTAAATTAGAGATCCCAGTCTAGAAGGAATCCCCTCCCCAGCATTATGGGAGGTATCCAGACCATTGCCAAGTGTCAGAAGATAAAGACTTGTGCTCTCACCTCTATTAAACTTCAACTAGGCCCAGGTCTTACTATCTTGCTCTTTCCCAGAGCCTGATAGTGCATAGTGCCTAGTTTATTTGAAACAATAATTTCCTGTTGAATGAATGATTCCTTACAGCTCCCTTTCACATTGGTTTAAATGTGATTCATTCCCGCCAAAACCCATGTTGAAATTTAATTGCTAATGTAATGGTATTCAGAGGGGGTGGTGACTTAAAGATGGAATTAGGCCATTGCAGGGGATTAATGTGAGTCTCAAGGACTGGAGTAATTACCACAAGAGTAGTTTATTATAAAGTAAGGTTATGACCAGTGCTTTGCCTCTTTTGCATGCACCTGCTTGCCCTATCACTTTTCCACCATGCTAGGAAATAGCACGAGACCCTCACCAGAAGCCAAGCAGGTGCTAGTGTCATGCTCTGAGAAGCCCCAGCTTCTAGAATCCCAAAGTATAAAAACCTCTTTTCTTTATAATTATGCAGTCTCAGATATTCTGTCATAGAAATAGAAAACAGATAAAGCAACATTCTAAATCCAATTTTTACTTTGAAACAAATTTACTGAATATCACTTCTGATGACATTTTCACAAAGAAAATTGTCTGAATCTTTGCATCTTTATTCAAATAATGGGTCAGCTTGGGTAACTGCCCACAGGAGCTTGTGGTGTGCCATCTAGCGACCACTGTGGTCACCAGGATTCTTTTTTTTTTTTTTTTTTTAAGTATCTGCATTAACGTTCTATTAGTATTTGGGAGAAAAGGCATTTTCCCCAAATAATCATGTGCGTGTTAATATAATTGATGAATACCACTCATAAAATAGAGAAATAATAAAAGAGTCCGCTGACATTGTTTCTCAGCTATATAGAAAATGACTAATCACTGTGCCGATCTTCGATTCTGCACACATAACTTATTCATGACATGGCTGTACTGTGCAAGGTACTACAAAAAATTTAAAATCATTAATGCATTTACTTCTCTAAAGGCATGGGGCGTGCACACACACACTCTGAAAACATCACCAAAATCAGAGCAGCTCATAGCAAGTGACAAATATTTTATTTACATTACTATGAATCATGATAAAGAGCTGAAGTGTGAGGGCTTGCAAGGATGGGAAAGGCTAAGAATGGGAAAAGTTTCCTAAAAAGTAAAAATAAAAGCAATATTAATAAAAAGATAAAGGGCCTTCATAATATTCTAAGAAATTCAGACTTTACATTATATCCTGCAAATTATGAGGAACACTGAAGGGTTTTAGAGAACAACTTGATTTAAATGGCTTATAGGAAGCCAGTGTCATTGCCTGATAAGTACAAGTCACCCCTTACAGAAAGAGAAAATAGGGCATGATTAGAATGATTTAATCCTAGATCAACACAATAGCTTGCTTGTTCAGTGCAATTGCAATTTAACATTTATGGTTATAAAAATGATCAGGAAATAATACTAGTGAACAAAGTCATCTTTTTTATTAAATTTGCAGACCTATTGCCCTTGCTGGATGAGCAGCGTATGGAATGGACTTGGTTTTCCATAGTTTATATGCCTGGGATGTTTCTCATATGTGAACTCTGTTTTCTCATATGTGAACTCTCAGATCTAGAGAGTTGAAGATGTTCACTGGATTTTGATCCTGAAGCAGAGGCTGAAAAGTCCTGCCTAGTGATTGAAGAGTTCATGTGGGGCAATCCTTTAGTAGCAACACAACACGGTTGCTAGATAAACACAGGCAGAGGGATCCCACGTCAGTGATTTGCAGCAGTGACGGATGGCAAAGCGTTTATGATTTTCCTGTCACTGAGTAGGACACATCAAAGGACTTTGCAAGATGGAGAAAAAGTATTAGATTCAAATGACAAATAATTACATAACACCAGCTAAATTTCTACTGGAAGGATTATTATGAGGCTACAAATAACCAGAATGCCTGAGACTTTAATGTTTACAATGTATTAAGAAAAGTAGGAGACAGAAGAAAAATCAGACATAATTTTCCTATGTTCATATATGAATATACAACCAATGTAACTCCACATCATGTATAACCACAGAATGGGAAGTTATATTCCATGTATATACAATATGTCAAAATACTCTCTATCATGTATAAGTAAAAATTATATTAAAAATTTTTTAAAAAGTAGGAAGAAAATGTCAACCTGTACGTTAGAACTGAAGGATTCACCAATGTGCTGCCAATGTTTTCTTTGAGCTTCTCCAATAACACTGGAATATACATGTAAGATTTCTCACTAAAATTTATTTTATATCTTACTGAATAAGGCAATATTTGATGTCTTGTTTTTAATTTGTATCTGCCTAAACCCAACTATATCCACACAAGGATACCCAAAACGATTTGGGAGTTCTGAATCCCTACATGAAAATTTTGCCTTGTATTTTGTCTGGGCTCATGAAAACATCATTTTAGATTCATATTTTAAGTCTAAGTTTAAATGAGGATTTAGGTTCCATTTTTTGTGATCCAATTAGCTTTCCTATCTCCTTTCAAAAAGAAAGAAGAGTAGGAGGAGAAGGAAGAAGAGGAGGAGGAGGAAAATATTCTTGGTTGTAATAGAAAAATATAAAAATAGAAAAGAAGCTAAAGGAGTAAAGGCAACAAATAAGATATTTCAATCTTCTGAAAGAGTCAAAACAATTGTTTATTTGTATCAGATATCAATATCAAGATGCATTTTCTCTTTTCAGTTCCTCTAAGGTGCCCTCTTCCTTTAGATTTCTGGGCCTTTGCACCTGCTGTGCCCCTTGCCTTAAGATTTGCACTCAAGCCTCTCTAGCTCCCTGGGTATTTCTAATTTCTACATACCCTTCAGAGCTCAGCTTAAGCATTAAATCCTCAGGACTGCTGCCCTATGTAACCTAGATCTTTCCTCATCATGTTAAAAACCCCTGCTGTCCATGATTCCACCATCCCATGAGACTTCTTGAATATAATAAATAAAATAAACAACGTCCTAAATAGTTTTTAATTTCTTGATCCTCATGAAAGTGAGAACTCTGTGAAAGATGAGGCCTAGGCTTTCTTCTCAGCTGTATCTTCAGGGAAGGAATGGTATTAAAATTTGGCAATGCTCCTGAGGGAGCATGACTCCAGGCCCCATCCAGAAGACAACTGTGCCCACTGAAGGAGCAGAGCCTGCACACCCTCTGCTGCTGCTCATTTTAGCAGCTCTAGCTCCTAGGACTTTGCTTCTTACAAAATTGTCCCCAGAAAGCTGAGCTCCTATGAGGATATGTCAAGGTAGATGGGAACCTGGAGGGCAGAAAATACTTGCAGTTCTCACACACACACACACACACACACACTCTCTCTCTCTCTCTCTCTCTCTCTCTTGTGTTTTCATCTACAATTGTGGAACCTTGATGAACAACTTACACTGCCACAGATCACTACTGTTGAGGTTTTACAAAAGGAATTTTGCAGTCTATGGATGCTACCAGAATGTGCTTGGAGGGCCTCTCAGCCAACCTCTGGCATCCTTTGATTCATGGGCTAAGAAGGGGCCTCAAATAAAGATGGCTGGCTCAACTAGTGAGGATATAGACAGTTGGATTTGAAATATGTTTGAAAGAGAAGATTGAAGATATGCATCCTGATTTAAAAACATGAACATTCTAAAACATATGAGAAACTGAGGAGAGTGGTGGAAAATTAAGTGCAAATGCAAGTTACAATGTGTCAGAGAGAAACACTGGTTATAATTAACTTTTGATACCTTTAATGACACACATGTTATTTCAATAATTACTATGGAAACAGAATCAAATTCAATAAAGGTGAACACAAAAGATTTAAGATATGTTCACAAAGCATTCCAAGACTGGCAAATAAAACACTGGTTTCCAAAGGCTCATTATAACCTTGTACATTTTGTTTATCATGAATATAATAATTTTGGGGGGTCAGCCAATTAGAATTCTATCTATATAAGAATTTTTAGCAACTGAAGCTTCACAAAGAGCACTGAATTTGGTTATGGAGACTATTTTTGCTTGTCATGAAATAGGTCATTCCCCTAGAATGAAGGATTATAAGCATCAAAGACTGTACATGAGATCCAGAGAAGTGGATCATAAATATGTTAAATTCATCTAATCATTGTGATGACTATTTTAATTGGGTATGTAATGATTCCAAATAATTGAATAATATGCCCAGGGCCAATCCTATATAATAACCATGGGGTAACAAATTACTAGAAAAAGAGGTGTGTGAAGGTGACAGAAAAAGAATATGAAAAAGATGCTTGCCATCAGAGTGTTCAAGAAGCCCAATGGAAATTTTACTTTGTGACTTTGCTGTAATATGTGCAATTTTCTCCCTGCTAGATGCATTTGAAGAAAGGAGAAAAATGAATGTGATCTGGAAGAGTTGTATACAATAGAATCATAAAAGGACCTAATAGATGTACAGGTAATAGATAAGATCCATATATTATGATTCCCACTGAATGTTATTTGAAATTCTCACCTTCAGCACTGCAGAAACGTTTTGTGTCAAGAGACAAAGAATGATGCAACTGAGGGTAACTGTGAGGATTTCTATGAATATCGTAGAAATAGAAGTTTTAAAAGGTACTTCTTGGAAATCCCATGATATCTTTTATCATTGTGCAGTGATTATGGTCACTTTTCATAAAATAAAAACTTCTAAAAGCTATGGGTAATTAATCTAAAAGCTATTATTAATCTTAAAAGAAAACAAAACAGGCCAAGATGTGTGAGATACAACTATAAAGTAAAAATTTTTCTGTTTTTGTTTTTTCAACTTGACTAGAGTACTTTTCTCATCTTATAATCACACATTATTTAACAGAAAAATTGTGTGTGTTGTGTGTGTGTGTATGTGTGTGTATGGCATTGGAGATATTTATATATAACTTTTAAACAGATTCTGAAACCTAATTATAAGTCTTTGTAATGTATTTATGCAGATGTCAAGAGATAACAGAATAATTATTTAATTGAAATTTAACAAATATTTTATAGGCTTTGCTTCTTTAGATTAGAACTAAAAATGCCACTTCATATTAGAGCTAAATAAAATTTATTTTCTTCCTACACCTAAAGATGGCACTGAAGAAGTTTTGTTCTATATTCCACCTCATCAGAAAAGCAAGAAACTGATGCTAGATGACCTACATCAACAAGCAGTTTGACCACCCTGTATCAAAGTTACATGAGGAATTTGTGTAAATACATAAACAGATGTTGACTGTGTCTTTATGAAGAAATGTGCCTGTCCACATTTTAACCTTCTGAGATAATTCTAACACTATGTATGATATCCAGCAATCATGAAATTCCCAATTTCTAATTTTTAAGTACTAGTCTAAGATATAGATTATGAAACTTCTCAATCCTGTGAAAGACCACTATAATGAAAACAATAGAAAACTATTATTAATCTTAAAAGAAAGTAATAGATGAGCTTGAGTAAGCATATAACTGGGGTCATTATAAAACTGCCACCTGATCAATTTATAGGCCTCATATTTATATAAACTTCCCCCTAGCCAATAACCCTCTGCAAAGTTTACAGTTTTCCATAAAAATTGTAGATCCTGAAGTACACTAACAATACCTTGATAAGGACTGATATCATTCAGGTAGTGCAATAGAAAGTCCTAGCCCCCATTCCTCTATTGAAACACTGTCATTATTCAAACAAAGACACCATTATGAAAAATTTAAAATCTAGTTGAAAACTTGAAGCACGCAGAAGCTGAGAAAATGTGTACCAATTAAAGGAAGAACAAATCCACCTTTCCATTTCAGCCCCTCCTCCAAGCCAGCTTAGCTAAGACCCCCTGCCAAAAGGAACTTGACTTATCCCAAGGCTCACCCCATGGATGCAAAAGAGAGCCCTCTTGGCCTTTTGGTGCACTTCTTAAGAGACTGGCTTCTCTATTACTTCATACTAGGATTAAAGGGAAAGGATTGGCACCCTTAACTGATGGACACTGACTGCTCTGCAAGAGCAGCAAAAGGCAACAAACTAAGGTTTTCCTTCCAAGAGGGAAAAAGAGAAGCAATGTATCTTACCCTTAGCACTGCAGAGCATTCCTGATGGAATCAGTCTCTATCTTACCTCATATAGAACACTGACATTCCTGCATTTTGGACATCTGGAACAGCTAGGAACAAGAAAAAGGGACAGGCTTCCTTCCTCAACTGATACTGCTCTATGAAATACAGAAAAGGCAAAATTTTTTCAAATGTGCAGATTCCAATGCAATACAAGAGGCATGAAGAATCAAGAAAGCATGACACAATCCAAGAGAAAAATACATATCCAGTGCCCAACCCAACAGAAATGAAGATTTATGAATTTCTTGGAAAAAAATCAAAATAGTTGTATTAAAGCATCTCAGTGAGTTTTTCTTCCCTCTTGAGTTGGAAAGGAGGATAAAAAAGAGAATGTGGAGTTATTGGCACAAAGTGTCCACTCAGTACTTAATAATTCATATCATAGCTATTATTATTCAGTCACTAAAATTTCTGTTTGTGCTTTCAGTGTTCATGTACCTACTTGATTGTTTATGAGGCCTATGCTATGATGAAACTGCTAATGGTCAAGTTTGGTATTATAAAATAGCACAGACAGACCATAAAATTTCACTGTTATAGACATTTAACCTGTCCTGCAGCCTCTCATTGGCAAACTTGGCATTTTAATTCGATTCTAGAATTTCGTATCAATGAATTTCATATCATATCATTTTAATTTGATTCTAGAATTTCATATCATATTTCATATCAATTAATTGCTGCATTTGATGTTCACTTCATTCAAATTTCACTGTAATATTTCATGTAAAATTGAACCTTTAAAGAGTCTTGCTAGAATTTGCAAAATGCACATAAACTAAAATAGTCAGTACCAGGCATCTTTAAAGAACAAGGACCACAGACCCTCCAGATTTCTAAATCACACTTAAGCTTTGGTATACTGGAAAAGAAAAATGTCTTAATTTATAAAAATAATTATAGTATTGGTATTTTGTAGTTCAGCCTTTGGTAACATTCCACTAATACTCATTTGGAAAAATAGAGTTTACCTCACAGCTTAAGCAGTGGCACTACAATACAAACTCATATCAACACTAGAAATATGTAAAGATCTTTTCCTAAATGAACAAATATGTAAACCTACTTCTGTTTGATTACATCCTGGGCAAAACTGATGGGAGATGTCAAATCCATTTTCTCAAAATTCTAGCAGTTATAGTTGGAGTAAAGGAATTTAAAAAATGGACATATCTAAGAAAAATAGAACATGGAGAGGAGGCAGTATTGATACACTTTTAATTTTTTTAATTGGTAGAAGTTCCATTTCTAGCAACACAGGGGATAAAATACACTGAGGAAGTATATAAGAATGACATCAAATTTAAAAAGCTTCTGTAGAGCTAAAGAAGTGAGGAGAAAACCGACAGAGTGGGAGAAAAATCTTTTGCTAGCTACTGCTCCCACATTAGTCCCATTAGGGGACTAATATCAAGAATATATAGAGAGCTCAAAAAACTTGACATTTTAAAAAAACAATCAATAAATAGGCAAATGAACTGTCCAGACACTTCTTAAAAGAAGTACAAATAGCTAAGAAATTTCTATCAAAGAAATTAAAACCAAAACTAGAGAGATTTCATCTCACTCCAATTTGAATGTCAATCATCAGGAATAAAATTAATAAATGTTGATGAGGATATGGAGGAAAAGGAACTCTTATACACTGTTGTTAGAAATCTAAATTAGTGCAGTCACTATGGAAGTCAGTATAGAGATTTCTCCAAAGGCTCAAAAACAACAACCACATGACCTAGCTATACCACTGCTTATTATTTATCCAAAAGAATTAAAGCTAGCACATATTAAGAGATACATGAATAGCCATATTTATTGTAGCACAATCACAATAGCCAAGTTATGGAATCAGCCTAGGTGTCAACAGAAGAATGGATAAAGAAAAATGTGATACACACACGCACACACACACACACACACACACACACACACAGTACTCAGCCATAAAGAAGAACAAAATTATGTCATTTGCCAGAAAATGGATGGATTGGAGACCACAATTTTGACCAAGATAAATCAGATACAGAGAGAGAAGTATTGTATATTTTTGCTCATATGTGGAAGCTAGATGGAGAAAACAAGAAAAAAAATTCCATGAAATTAGAAGGGAGACCAGTAGGGTAAAGGAAGAAGACCAAAGAGTTGGATAAGAGAAGGGTGTGTGGAAAGTATGGGGAATGAAATTGATCAAATTGTGTTTTTAAGTGTGCACAAATATGCCACAATGAAACCCACCATTCAGTATAATAAATATGCATCAATGAAAAAAGAAATACTATATGCCTCCTAACACCCCCAAACACAGGGTAAAACATGTCAAATATTCTTTTAAGTTTATTGCTGAATTCACAATAAGAAAGTATTACCAGGGACCCCCAAACAAAGAAGAAACTAAAAGTTAGAAGTGGTTTTTGTAACCCATTTATCAATATCATATCAATTTGGATTATAGCAGCCATACATGAACAGGAATAAAGGCTTGAGCCAAAATAAGAAAAAGAGAACTAAATGGCACACATAAAATTTGAGGTCTTAAGGGGTATTTCCTCTGCCAAAGGACATACTCAGAGAAAAATCTACCCACAATAAAAAACAAAAAGTAAAAAGTAACAATGTATGCATCAGCTTAGGTGCTGCTCCCATTATGACCAACTTACTCTCATGCAGATTTGTATTTTAACTTACTTTACCTCAAATGAAGAAAAATAATATAAAATGAAATGGTTGGAAAAATACAAACGTAAAAACAATCACTATAGATAAAAATGTACTAAGCAAATCTAAAGAAAATTTCAGTGAGAATATAAAAACAAAATCCATCTACAAGAAAAAAACATAGGGAAGTGAAAAAGAATGAAAATTTTAAAATAGAAAATATATAACACAGAGTGTTAAGCAAAATAAAGCCGGAGTAGCCATTATTAACATTAGACTAAAATATATCTTTAGTCAAAGAATATTATCAAATATAATAGTATTATATAAAGAGAGTCACACCTGGTGGCAAAAAGTACAATTCACCAAGGAGCTAGAAGAAGCCTAAATTTATATGCAATTTATAACATAACCTCAAAATCAATTTGGATAATTTACAATTATAGTGAGAAAAATCACAACTCCAGACTCATGGTGAGTTACTTAAACATCTATCAGAAATGATAGCTCAAACAGGTAAGACATGATTAGGCATGCAGAATATTTAAAGAACAGAATTAACAATGTCAAATAAATGCACATATTTAAAATACCAAACTTAGCAGATCAAAGAAACCCTATGAAAATTATAAATTACTTAGTAATGGGTGACAATGAAACTATTACATATGGAATACTCATGTAGGAAATGTAATGCTAAATACTTATATAGGAGAAAAATGAAAATTGGTGGAATAATGACCTAGGGATTAAAAACAGTGTGATAAATAAAACCAAAGAAAATAGACTCAGCAAAAACAATAAAGGTAGGGGCAGACACTTAGACAATAAAAATAAATACCACAAATAGCAACTACAAAACTCCCTAGTCTGAAAAAGCCAATATGCAAGACTCTGGCAAAATTAATCATGGAAGAAAGCAGAAGTTACAAGAGGGGGAAGAAGACATAATAGAAATATAGCAAACTAGGAGATTAGTATAAAAATCTTTATTTCACTAAATTTTAAAACTTGCATGAAGATTTGCTAGCAAAGTAAATATTTGCAAATGTACCTCAATAAGAAATAAACTAAAACTTTTTGATATTTAAAGAAATTATATCAGCTATAGTAGATTGCATTGTTTGTTCAAAATACTTACATCTCTTTACCAAACCCCCATAGAAGGAGTGAATTTCCTACCCCATTGATTTCCCTCCCCATGATTAACATACAACTTGCTTTCCCAATGTTGTCAGCAGAAGTGATGTAGACTATGTCAGAGAAGCAACATTGACCTTTATTTGCTTCATGTTTCTTGTTTTCACCTTCAACTTAAATCATGTAAGTATTCCCAGCCTTCAGAAAGCAGTGAAATTCTGCTTTTCTGCCCAAGTATATATAGTAAGATCCTCTTCGTGAAGGTGTCTCAAATCTAAACCTTCCTTCTTCAGAATACTCTAGTTTTCCTTTCTCATCAGAAACTATTATCATAACTACTACAATCATCACCGGATAAGTATTTCCATGGCAAAAAATACCTAGGTATCAAAGAAAGCCACTGACTCTCAGGCAAATGCTTAAATATTTCTCTCCACTGATGTTACCAGCTCAAATCCACTCTTACTATGCTTCTCCTCTTACAACAGTTAATTCCCTCAGCAATTCACAATATAGCTTTCTTCTCATCAGTTGGGCAGCTGTGTGCCACACCCTGCCATTAATTTTTATGAGTCGTGGATGTTGGTTTTCCATTTGCTCTTACACATGGTTTTCTAATGCTGACACTGGTTTTCTCATGCTGGTTGGTTTATTTTCCCATTTGTTCAAAGCAGGTCAAAAAATCATTCAAGGGGAAAATGATAGAAGGCTGTAATTTCAGTTTTAGTCACATACAAGTAAAAGAGAAAAGTAAAAAATCAAAGGCACTCATTCCATTTTTTCCCTTGAAATTTACTTCCCAAATCAAAGCCAGAACTCAAGTAACTAGAATTCTGCTCATCTCTCATGAAGAAGGAAAAGTTCCATGATGAAGCCAGAACAGTGCCAGAAAACATCTTATGGTTTTGAGTAGAAAGAAACTTATGGTGGCAAACATCGACTGTTGCCAAGCATCTGCTATTGCTGTAAAAAGGCAATGGAGGGCTGCTGCCAGAACTGCAGCAAGCCAGAGACCCTGGCTCCCTGGCCTCCATGAAGAATACCCTTGCAGGGTCTCTGGAAATGTCCTTATGGCAGTTGCTACAACTAACCACACATAAACTGATTGAGCAGCTTCTCTTATAATTACCTCTTTGGTCAATATCTTGTCAAATCAGAGATGGAAAAAAACTATTATAATAACCTTATGAATAGACATTCTTGGTCTTGAAATGGAAAGAAAAGTAGAAATTCCCCCAAACAAAGATTCCACGTACTTTAAACAAAGCTAATTGCTGAAATGGCCTGTGCTGCAAGGAAGTTATGAAACCTGTACCTTTCCATTACTTCTGTAAAGATTTATTTCATAGCTTTATTCCTTAAACACTAGGCTTTCCATTGCTATGAACCAACTGGAAATATGTAGCAAATGCTGGTAGTTCTATTCAGACTAGAATAGAACTAAAACCAAGCATCTGAAATGGAAATTGTCTCATCCTCATCGACTAAGAGAAGAACTGAGAAGGGGGATCCACAGAGTTGAGAAAACAAAACAAAACAAAAAAAATACTAAGCCATATTTGACTCCTAAATCCCAAAGTTCAGAGGAAGCATAGGACTTAATAATCTCCTAGGCTCAATTTATAAATTAGCAACATGACACTGCAGTGAGGCTCTATTGTGCTCATTGGCCCAATATCCATTTTCTCTTCTAATGACAGACACCACTTTCCCTCTCCCATCCTAAGGGGAACTGTGGGATTGGAATCATGGTGCCCCTCACCCTCACCCTCAACACGGAATGAATACATGAAGCAACTAAGCTAATCAAGTGCTTTCCCTCTGGAATTTAAATTAAGTCAAGTCACCTCTAAGGCAGTGTCCCAGAGAGACAGTTTATCAGTTCCTGACTCAAAGATCACTAGAACTACTTACTTCTCCAAGAGGATTGTTCAACTTCCCCTTTGATTCCATGAGCCAACACAGGGCTTTTCCAGAAATGGCCCCTTCCTCACCTTCAACTGCTTCACTACTTCTCAAGTTAGCCATTCGTTTTTGGTTCTTGCAACCAAAGAAACTGATACAGAGACCTTGTCAAAGGTGGAGGAGAAAACCTCACTTGTTCACCTCTGATGGTGCTGTATGTAGTACAAGGCTGGTTTTATAAGCAGGCAGAGCAGATGTCCAGCTATGAAATGTAAATGACACCCTTACATAGCCAAAAAAATATGCTTTTTAACTAAATACTCTACCTGAAATACCCTCAGTTTAGTGCTAAGGGTGGTCCTCTAAAAATGAGCCTGTGGTTTATTTATTCATTATTCTATGTTAAATTGATTACTTAATTCAGTCTCTAATGAAGATAAAGAGATGGGCAGAATTGGGTGATGGGCACTGAAGTGGGGAGTCTGGGACAAACAGAAGCTGTCATGAGGACAGTATAAAAAGGAGCACCACTGTGTGTCCCTGTGGCCTGGTGACTACCTCGACCTCACCTTAGGATCTCATCAGATCTTGCTGAGATGTTTGCAGTCCCACTGATGGGGCCTTCTGTCTGCAATCCTGCCAGTCCTCCTCATATCCTTTCTTTCCTACAGGGGCACATGATCTATTCTGCGTACATACTTGGTCATTGTTCACCTGCTTAATCAATGCTTTGTCACCTCGACTACAGGATAACTTCAATTCCTTAGGATAGCTTACAATGCCTTTCAATATCCTACTTTTAAACCTATTTCTTGATGCTGCCCCATGTTCACCTCCCATTCCAGCTGTACTTAGCTACTCATTTTTTCCCACATGCCCCATGTTTATGCCTTTGTACACATTTTCCCTCCATCTAGAGTATTCTTTCTTGACATTTCATTGGACTCGCATTATTCCCAATATTATCTTAGTATGATCAATGTCAGCAGAGACCCAGGATCCCTTAGTTAAAACCAGGTATCTTTTTTCTTTTCCCTTATAATATCCTGAAATTTGCACCTTAACTAAAGTATATACAACATGCTTTAATTGTCTGTGTATAGCTCTCAGCTTAGTGCCTTCAGGGCTGGAACTGGGCCCACAATATAGTGAGCTTTCAATAAATATTGTTATTAAGTGAAACCCAATGTTCAAAATTGAATTTAATTTCTCTTAGGAAAAAAATGCATATTTTTTATCATTTCTCTTTATAAATATATTATTATTCATTTCATTAGCCATGCTGAAAATTCGATCATATTTGATTCTTCTCTATCCATCTTACCTTTAAGCATTCTGCATGTCCAGTGGGTCAAACACCTAACCAAAGAATTATGCATGTTGCTGGGTGCAGTAATACACACCTCTAATCCCAGGGACTTGCAAGGCTGAGGCAGGAGGATCACAAGTTTGAGGCCTGCCTCAGCAATGTAGCAAAACCCTGTCTCAAAATAAAAAATAAAAACGGGCTGGGGAAGTAGTGCAGGGGTAGAGTGGCCCTGTGTTCAATCCCCAGTATGGGGAAAAAAAAGAATTATGAATATTTATATCCCATCAAAAGAAACCATTGACCTCTTCACCATTTCCACATAAGTTGACCAGCAACCATGAGCAGCCATGAGTCTATGCCCTTGTCACTGGAGTTTTCTGATTTGAACTTTGGTTTATTAAAAATAGTAGTCAGTTATTATGGTGTCCATTTGCTGAGAGCTGGGTTTAATGATAAAAGCTTTAAGTGGCATCACATACCTCAAAGATGGGAACATCCGCTGCAATAAAATTATCACCTCAGCCAAGGAAGAAGGGGCAAGGCCTAAATTAGAGCTGGTGGGGATTACCATGAGGGAGGCAGGAGCAGCTGGCCGACACTCTACCTCAAGCACACAGTATTGGAGTTTAAGATTAGCATGTCGGAGACCTTCCTTAAAACCACAAGCTCCTTTCACTCTTTTCAACAGCTGAGGCTTCCAGCTGGGAGACAGAATACTTGCCTCTCTTAGAATATTTCCCTGCTTAGTGATTGATATGTTCTCCACTGCTGTTGGGATGTAGGGGAAAATGAGTGCTCATACATAGCTAGAAAAAAACAATGTCAATTGCTACAGTCTTTTTGGACAGCACTACGTCAATTTCTTTTAAAATTAGAAATACACATAACCTTTGACCCAGCTTTCCTACCCTAGGAATCTATCCTACACAAATAAAGGCACAAGTATGTGGGGAAATAACAGGGCTGATATTCAGTGAGCACACCCCTGGACCATGTACCAGCCAGCATCTGTTCTGATTGGTTTGTACCTGTGCCATACGGGTTGTTAAATATTTTTAATGCCACCTCTGGATATATAAATAAAATTTTACATAAGTGAGACTTTTTTTTATTATGACCACTTTTTTCCTTACAAACTATGTGTATGCACATGCACCTTGCTTCTTTCCATTCTTCTGCACCCCCTTTCCTCCAAGTAATCAATATTTTAGTGTTTTGTGCTTGTATTATTTATATACAAATATCCACATTTGTGTACACTAGATTTTTATAGGCTCATTGTTTATAAAAATAGATCAGATTAAAATATTCCTCTACATCTTGCTTTTCTCTGTACATTTAGAAATCCATCCAGTAAAACTAGAAAACTCAAAGTCATTCTTTTTAATTTCCACATGATATTTATGGTCTAAATATAGCACATGTTCAACCATTCTGAGACTGGCAAGTATTTACCCTGTGCTATGGTTTGCACGTGGTTTGTGTGTCTGTATAGGGTTCATGTGTTGGAAACTTGGTCCTCAGTGTGGTGACATTGGGGAAGGAAGGGTTTGGAAAATGATTAGGTCATTGAGACACTAAGTTCAGAAGAGATTAATGTAGTTTTCATGAGACCCTGGTTAGCCCTGTGAGACTGGATTGTTAAAAAAAATTAGAAAATAAGTGAGCCTTGCCCCTGACCACCTCTGCCTTCCTGTCTTTTCATGTGATCAATCTCTTCTGTTTGTATCCAGGCCATTGCAATGCCATCCACCATGAGGTCTTCTCCCGAGGCTGAACAGATGGGACCATTCTATCTCAGATTTTCATCTTCCAAAATTATGAGCTAAATTCTCTTCTTTATAAATACTCAACCTGAGATTTTTTAAATGATTTTTAGTTGTTGATGGATCTTTATTTTATTCATTTATTTATTTGTGGTGCTGAGAATCAAACCTAGTGCCTCACACATGCTAGGCAAGTGCTCTACCACTGAGCCACCACCCCAGCCCCTGAGATATTTTATTATAACAACATAAGACACCCTGTTTCTGTTTTTCCCTTCACAAGAAGTATTTCAATGTACATCCTTATTCTGCCAAACTGACAGGAGATATTCCTACTATTGTTCATATTTTATTAGCCCTCTGAATTTTCATTTCTCTGAATTACCTTGACTACTTTTTATTGGGGTTTTGTCCTTCTAATATCAATAAGAACAAACTGTTTACTTAAATATTGTTTATTTTTCATATGCACTACAGATAACTTATTCTTGGTCTATTTATTTACTTTTTGATCTTACTTTTATTATTTAATATGTAAACATTCTTACTTTTTATGTGATTAAAAAAATCTTTCCTTTTAGGCTTCTTTGACCTCAAGGGTTTCTATCTTGATTTAAAAAGTCTTACTCCTGGGCCATCAAGAGGGTGAAGGTGAGCAGGAACTAAGTAACTTTTCAACTTCTCTGCAGTTGTAGATAGAAAGATCTAGAGAATACCCATACAACAAGGTGGACTTCTGAAGAAAAACACTGAAGATCAATATTAAAGTGACAAAGCCTTGGAGAGACCCCCCCAAATTCTGGTTACTGGAACAGAGAAAGAGTTAATCAGTTACAAAGTGGCACACACTTAGCTGGGACAGACAAGAGGACAGCCCCCCAACAACAAAGACATTAAGAGAGGCAAACTGAGAAGATTGCTGTGGAAACAGCAGTAGAAGATAATATTAGACGGAACTGAACTGACACAGAAGCTGCACAGTAGGATGGTGTGGGAGAAGTATTGGGCTTTTCTCAATTTTTAAATGGAATACCTAGGCAGGAAGACTTTTTGTGGCAGTTGTGCCTTAGCTGGCAGTGCTAAGAAAAGTACCTCCTCACTCCTGGAGATTGCAGCAAATTTTGGCACAGGAGAATGACTTTGAATTTTACAGTCAGAGTGCAGCAAGCCAACAGCTGCCAAGAGCTGCTGCCCATCATGGGAGGGACAGACCTGCAGCAAAGCGGAGCTAGGGTGAGATGCATTCCTTTGCCCTGGCTCACAGCACTTTGCCCCAGCAGAGCGCGGGAAATCTGGGAAACTCATACCTGTAAACCAAGAGGAAGTCACACCACTGGCATCTCCTTTGAGCCAGCAGGGAGCTGTTCAGTAACAGAAACCACAGGAAGGTTTCAGTGCTATCTGAAGGGCAGGAAGAAGGGCATGGTGAGAACTGTATTAACAGCACCTAGTGAGGAATTTTTTTGACTTTTTTTTTTTCCTAAGAGCATACAGAACTATCACCTGAATTAGGGTTGGTTTGGACCTCCAGGTTGCACAAACCCTAAGATGTTCAGATTTGTGCCACCAGAGAAATCTCTGGCACATGGGCCTGACACAGAGCTACTAAACCAACAAGGGTGTAAGAGGTGGGAAGAAATAAAGGTGCTGTGTTCAGTCCCATCACAGAGCCTGTGGATTCAGTCACTGCCTCCACACCTAGTGACTTCCAGGAGTCCCGCTTCCTCAAGGCTTGAGCTTTTGCCACATCCCCAGCCCCTCCTGGGTTTCTAATCTAGAAGTTCCCCGAAGAAAGTCACTCTACCTTATACACCCAGGCAAGGATAAAGTTGGTCTTTTCAATCATAGTTTCTGATTTGGCTTGTATGGTTTTCTGTGATGGTTTATTTTGATTCCCCTCGTAACTGCATGCATTTATACGAATTTATGCTTTTTGTTTTAATTCACTAGTCACATTAACTTTCTTTTTCCCTCTTCATTTCTCTACTCTCCTATTTTGTCTTTGGTTTTCTTATTTTTTTTTCTCCCTTTGTCCCTCTTCCTCTTTCTTGGCTTGGTAGGTTGTTTTTATTTTTTGTTACACTTTGTTTGCTTTAGGTATTTCTTCTTTGCCATGTCTTCCCATTTCCATATTGTTTTAAAAAATTTTTACATTTTTGGGTGGGATGATACTGGATATTAAACCCAGGGGTGTTCCAGTGTGAGCTGCATTTCTAGCCCTTTTTATTTTTATCTTTTACTTCTGAGATTGGGGTCTCACTGAGAGGCTGGTCTTGGACTTGCTGTCATTCTGCTTCAGACTCCCAAGTAGCTAGGACTGCAGGAGTGCAACATAGAGCCCAGCTAATTTTACTGCTCAATTTCTTCAGTCTTTTCTATAGTATGAACCCTTATTTCTTCTCCTTGGTGAGTGGACTTAAAGGAAACATTTTCAATTCATTTTTATTATATATTATATTGTTTTCTGTCAAGCAGTTGCTCTGACTGGTGGTTATTCTCTCCTCTTAAAGCAGTGCTCAGGACTGAACCCATAGCACTTTGAGCACTTTAAATGAGTAATTTGATGCTGAGATCACCTCCCAGCATGAGGAACATCATAAAGAGAAAGCAGCTCACTAAAAATACTCTCACACAATAGTGGAAGAGGTAGCCATCCTAACAGAAATGAAACCATAACAAAAATATAGAAAACATAAAATCTAAGGTAATAAGTACCTCTAAAAGTACATGAATTTGCAGTAAATGAGTCCATGCATACTGAAGTGAATGACATATTGGACAAAGAATTCAAAAAGCATATTATTAAAATGATCAATGAATCAAAAGAAATAAGGAAGGAACTAAGAAAAAATACAGGATATAAAAGAACCTTTCAATAAAGATATAGGGAATCTGAAAAAGAACCAAACAGAAATCTTGGAAATGAAAGGTAAAATAAATCAAATAAAAACTCAGTTTGAAGTCTTTCTAATAGATTAGATCAAGTAGAAGACAATTTCAGGGCTTGAAGACAAGGTGGACAAACTTGAAAATTCAGACAGTAATAAATAAAAAAAGAGAGACCATGATATGAATATACAAGAACTCTAGGATATTAAGAGATCTAACTTAAATCACATAGGTATTGAGGAAGAAGTCGAGATACAGGCAAATGGCACAGAAAACCTATTTGGCAAAATAATAGCAAAAAATTCCCAAAACTTTGGCAATTAAATTGACTTTCAGATACTGGAGGCATTTGAAATCTCAAATACACAAAAACTGAAAAGAACCTCTCCATGACACATTATAATTAAAATCCAAAAAATTCAGAATAAAGAATGTTAAAAGCTGTGAGAGAGAAACACAAAGTCACTTATGAAGACAAACCAATAAGAATATAGCTTTCTTAGCAGAAATCCTAAAGGCCAGGAAGGCTTGAAATACATCATTTCAAGAAACTACCAACCTAAATTGCTAGATCCAACAAAACTATCCTTCAAATCTAACAAGAAGTAAAAGCTTTCCAAGATAAGCATAAGCTAAAGGAATTATTGACCACTAAATAAGCATTACAAAAAGTACTTAAAGGAATCCCACACACAAAAGATAAAAAACAAATAGCCAAGATAACTCAAGGAAGAATAAATGTCATTAGAAGAGTAGATAAGCAAATGAGTAAAAGGATCAAATCATTAGAAATAAAATGACAAGAAACAATACATACCTGTCTATAATAACACTGAATGTAATTGGTCTTGATTCTCCAATTAAAAGACATTGACTGGCAGATTGTATTTAAAAAACAAAAACAAAGCTGTATATTGTCTGCAAGAAACATACCTCATCAGCAAAGACATACACAAGCTGAAAGTAAAAAGACAGGAAATGATATTCCAAAAAACTGGAACTCAAAAGCAAGGAGAAGTAACTATCTTCATATCTAACAAAGCAAAATTCAAGTTAAAATAGTCAGGAGAGACAAAGTTCACTACATATTGATAAAGAGAATAATCCATCAAGAAGTTATAATGATTGTGAATATTTATGCCTTGAATGTTGGTACACCTAATTTCATAAAACAAATATTACTCTACATAATGGTACAGATAGCACTCAATAATAATGAGTGACTTTAACACACTTCTCACCAATAGATAGATCATTCAGATATAAAGTCGTTATTACATTAAATTACACTTTATATCAAAAGAACTTAACAGACATCTACAGAATATTTCCTCAAACAACAGCTGATTACACTTTAATTTTAGCTACTCACTGAACTTCCTCCAAAATTGATCATATATTAGGCCAGAAAATATATTCTAGCAAATACAAAAAAGTTAAAATAGTTCCTTGCATCTTATGAGATCATTATGGGATGAAATTAGAAATCAACAGCAAGAAAAACCACAGAAATTTTACAAATACATAGAGATTTAAATATGCATTTTTGTTATATCTGTTGTGCAAAGTTAGAAAAATTATGATTGTAACTTTTTTTCTATTTGCCTCAATATTTTCAGTGAATAGTGTGTACAGCTTCTGAAAATTTGTTTTTTTCTGTTATGTTTGATAACATGTATTAAAATGCAACTTTTGAGAAAAAAAAAGAAATTACAAAAAAAAATTTGTTGAACCAATAAAAATAAATAAATAAAATAAAATTTTATTAGAAAAAATAAATAAATAAATAAATATGCATTTCTGAATGATGAATGGATCATCAAAGAAATCAGGGGAGAAATTTTAAAATCCTTAGAAGTAAATGATAATAAAAATAAAATGTACCAGAATCTCTGGGACACAACCAAAGCAAACAAAATTGTTGAACCCTTAACCAAACTAATCAAAAAATTGAGAGGACATGAATTGATACAATTAGAGAATAAAGGGGGGGGTATTATAGTAAATAGCTATTGTGAATTGAGTGGCTATAAACCTAGGTGCCCTTCAGCAAATCAATGGATAAAGAACATGTGGTATATATACACAATGGAATATTACTCAGCCTTAAAGAAGGATTTACAGCATTTGCTGGTAAATAGGTGGAGCTGGAGAATATTATGCTAAGCGAAATAAGCCAATCTCCCCCCCAAAAAAGGTCGAATGTTTTATCTAACATGAAGACGCTAATTGATAATATGAGGTGGGGCTAATGAAGAATAGAGGCACTTTGGATTAGAAGGGAGTGGAGGGAGGGGAGGGGTATGGGAGTAAGAAGGATAATAGAATGAATTGGACATTAATACCCTACATACATATATGACTACACAACCATATATGACTACATAACTGTACAAGTTATACTACATTTATGTATGATGTATCAAAATACATTCTACTGTTATGTATAACTAATTAGAACAGATTTTAAAAAATAAAAACAATACAGACTAGGAAAAAAAAAACAGAAATACATCTCAGTCCCTGGTCAGCTGGCTCCATTGCTTTGAGCCTGATGTGGGACATAATGTCATGGTGGAAGGGTGTGGTAAAGGAAATCTGCTCAGCTCACGGCAACCAGGAAGAAGAAAGAGCAGAAGGGGCCCAAGACAAGAAAGACCCTTCCAAATAATGCTCCCAGTGATCTACCTTCTTCAAACATGCCCTACCACCTCACTTTTCACCATCTACCAGTAGTCCATTCAGCCATCAATGGATTAATATGTGAATGAGGTTGGCACCTATATGATCCAATCATTTTCCAACAGCCCCACCTCTGAACATTATTGCTTCGGGGACCAAGCAATACAACACATGACATTTTGTGGGCCTTTCCAGATCCAAATCATAACAGTGGCTAACAGCTTGTCCTTGGTTCTTTACAGAACTTCCTTTAAGCCCTAGAGTCCTTGCCTTTTATAGGGAGCCTGAAGAATTTGATTATTTAGAATCCCCTGCACCTTGCTCCCACCCCTTCTAGCACATCCAAGAATTTCCTAAGATAAGAGTACAAAATTCAGGAGTTTGGCCGCAAGACAAAATCTTAGATGAAGTTTAACTCCCTGAACTCCTGGGGCCCAGGCTAAGGCAGAGACTTCTGAACTGCACCTTCACTTGGCTTCTACCACTCCACTTACTCCTTGCTGATCGTTTCGAAGGAACACTATACTAGATCACTTGTATCTGAGTACATGTCACTTGCTTCTAGGGAGCCCATATGGTGCAGGAGTGGCTGCACCATGACCACATATCCACTCATTCAGACAAAGATGAAAGATTATATCTTCTACCTCCTGCTTTGGCATATTTTTCACCTCTCCATAGGGATTCCCTAAATTTCATCCAAAACAAGTGACCATTAAGTCACTCAGAGCATCACATGTATCCCAACCAATCTCCTTATTTTGTCTCTTATAGAGTTGCTTCTACTGATGTTAGTTGCTTTTTTGCCACTGGCCTTTCCCAGGGACACAAGAAAGCAGATTACACTACCTATTAGTGTGTTTGTGGTTGCTAAGGAACCAAAACAATGACCACCACCTTATCCAGTATCCCCTTTGTGAAAACACACTGGAGAAATTTTTCTTAGAACTGTGCCAAGAAGCTCTGTAATAAACTCAGTGGTCTATTTTTTACACAGTCAGAAAGAATACTGTAGTTCACATATTTGCCTTTTGTTCTGAACATTTGCAACCACAAGTTGTAGACTACACCCACTCACTGTGCTATATCTTAGGGTATGTCTATTACTGACTTTTCCTCTAACTTCACTTAGCATTGCACACTGTATGCTTCTGTTTTTAAAATATTTTTTCATCTTATGATATATGGCTTCTCAATTCTCCCAATATCAAGGTGAAATAAAGTGCTAAGGAGACTAAGATAGCAACAGTCTATTCCAAAGCAACAGTACCAAGTGCTACTTAAGGAAAACTGTTTAGCAAACACTAGTTTAAAGGGGTTATATGATTTCTTCCTCATTTTTAGTAAGTTTTGACAGAGCTCCTACTGTTTATTAAATTTATAGTAGTAACTAGATTTTTCAAAAAAAATCTCCACAGTGTCATATGTTTTATGGCTTAACAAAATATGAGTATTTTCTGTGTTTAAATCATTGCAATATAATTTTCACATGGTTTATTTTTAAGAATATTTCCTGAATCATGAATGTGCTATGCTTTCAACTTCAACTGCATTTACTGAAATTTTCACTTACTAGGCAAAAATTGCTAGTAAATATTCCCAACATTTCTGCAATACTGGCTAAAACAAGAAAAAGGGACTTTCATCATAAGCCACTAAGAAATTGGCACTTTCTTTAGAGAAACATAAGTAATTATAATTCAATTGCCAGAGGCCTCTATTCAAAAGTTAAAAAACACTTATGACCACTAGAGATATTTCTTTGGTTACTATTATAATAACCAAAGAGATACAACTAATAATAATAATAATAATGCCTACTTATTTGGCACTTAGATATATTAACTCATCTAAGTTCTTTGCATTTATTAATTCATTTAAGTTTTACAATGACCAATGTTGTAGGTGTTATTATCTTGATTTAACGCATGCAGAAACTGAGGCCCAAATAGATTAAAGAACTTCCCCCATATTTTTCTTTAGTATATGGTAAAACAGGAAGAGAAATAGAGTCACAGACAATTTCAATTGTTTTTGGCCATTGTCATACATGGAACTTGTATTACAAGTTCAAGAAAACATGGAACTTGCCACCATGTAATTCATGGTTTCTGATTCACTAATCCAAATGTGGAACCTCTGTTCTCTTTACATCCTTACAAGGTTAGCAGTGCCTCCATATGTCTTCTGTGTGTTTTCTTGAGGGACCTCACAAGATGACGACAGTGGCCAAAGGGAGGATCCAGAGTTTCTAAGTGTCCTGGCAGTGTTTGTTGAATAAATTATATTTGTAAAATGTTTTCAGAAATCAGGAACAGAAGATGATGGCCAGTGACCACCAATATTAAATTTAACAATAATGGGAGAAGATCATTCAAACAGCAATTTCAACAGAACACTTTATCAATTTTAGGATAATATCTATGACATAAGTTAGGAAATAGTCACAATTCTTGTCTTTTTCAGAGTTCACAAAATAAGAAATACATGAACATCACACAAAAATGAAGCAAGATGGGGAAAGAAAAAAATGAACACATATTATATTTCTCTTAGACCTGCACTTTGTTTTCAATGGAATGAGGGAGTGATTTTCTTACTAGATGTTCAGATGGAAATCAGGGTGGTTATTGGCTTACTGTCAGTCTTAATGTTTTGCTACACATTTTGAAAATGCCCTCACCCCAGAACAGTGTCCAACAATGGTTGCTTATTATTGAAGGGTGACACTTTTGAGAATCATAAAAGCTTCTCCTGCATAGCTTATAGGATATTCTTGTGGAGTGCTTCAAGAGTTCTCTGGAAGTTAGCAAAGAAAGACATTTCAGACAATGGACAATGTTAAAGAATGAAAGCATTAAAAATAGGATTAGGATGATGGAGTGGAGTTGAACAGATTCGCTTAAATTAGCTGAGAGAAAGGCAGAGAGGATAGATTACAAAAAATTGGGTGCATTCCAATAGCAAACTTTGGAAGACAGCATAAATTACTAAATTTTGATTCCCGGTATAATGTCAAGTCAAGGAGGAGACATAAATACTAGGTTTAGGACAGTGTTCTAAAATAATAGACATGCAATAAATATCTGTTGTTACAAGCCTAATGATAGTGATAATGAAATGATTTTAAAGAGAACAGGGTGAGGTTGTGCTCTGGTGTCAGAGAAGTAGCATTAGTAATTATGTGTTCCTTTTAATATGTTTGGAGTCCATTAGAGAACTTCACAAAGCATTTGTTTTAAAAAAAAATACATGGGTCTTTAAAAATGCAAAGAATTGCTAGCACATTTTTGGTCAGAACTGAAGCTGAATGACAAGAGAGCTATGTGGGTGACAAGGGTGCACTCACCACAGTCTTGCCAGAGCATAGGATCTCTTAAGGCAGCCCCTCCTGCTCTTCTGTTCCAAATAACTCCTGCCACACTGACTTTCATCATCTGCTATGAAACCTATCTTGCATCACAGATAGGTATTTTCAGAAATTTGTATGACTTCAGCACATGTAGATACTTGGGAAGATGGCAGGAAAGTAGATGGTCTATTCAACTCCAAAATGAAATTGCCCTTCTACCCCTGAGTTGTAGATTACCAAGAAAAATTGAGGGATGTTCACATTTTAACTAAACCCCTGGTTCAAAAATGTAATGCATTAAAGCCTCATGTGGGAGCCAGGAATGAGACTAGTTAAAGGAGAAAAATTCAGGCTGAGGAGAAAACCATTGGCTTTTAGCACTTTCAGAGGATATAGAGAGCTGTGAAACATCAAAAGAAATGACCAGCAAATGATGGGATAATTACAAACATTTATCTGAAATTACTCGCAGGATTTGGTATTGTGGATTTTATCAGGTGGTCATTTATGCTGAAACAAATGTCAATCAATAAACTAGCCTATTCCAAAACCAGGATTTATTCTATGATATTTTCTTCTATTTATTATTCTCCTATGATGTTTTGCCAAAGTATCATAGGAGAACAATTATTATTAAGACAGTAACAACCTCCTCAAATAAATGGAATATTTAAAGAATGAGTCATTCCATTTTAAAGACACCAACTGGTAAAGTGAAAATTATCCATAAAACCCTTCTAATACTCATCTGCAGTTTTGGAAATGATTTCCTGCCATTTTCCACACTCAGGATGAACATAATGGAGGGGTTTTTTTTTTGGTTTTTTTTTTTTTACTGTTGGGAAATGTGGTCACAGAACCTTGATTGTCACTGCCCAGGAATACAGGTGGAAGGTATAGAGAACAGGCTGCCTGTGTCTGGTCTCACTCACTCCCCAAAAGTTCAGCATTGCCCAAGTCCAAAGTATACAAAGTATACACCATTCACACTGAAAACTTATTGCACAATGTCATTCATACTGTGAATAGGGTCCCTCAAATGACAATAGCATCAGAAATGTTGCTGTCATTTTAAACAAACACCTGATGTTTATTTCTTTTATTTTCTGTTATTTTTAAAAATTTGTTCCAATTAGTTATACATGACAGTAGAATGCATTTTGACACATCATACATAAATGGTCGTTTGTTTCTGTCATTTGCTTTTTCTCTTCAGAAGCAGAGAGCTGGAGAGAAGAAAAAAAGTGATGAGGCCCACTGGTTTAAAGCAGTAGCTCCCAGCTATCAGGGCATAGTTGGCAATGCCTGGAAATATTTTGAGATGTCATAACTAAAAGAGTGCTATTAGTATCTATTGAGTAGAATCTCAAGATCCTGCCAAACCTCTTACAATGCACAAGATAACTAACTACAACAACTATCCATCCCAACAGTGCTGAGGTGAAGACATCTTGGTTTAAGGTTTTACTCTTCTTTCTGATAGAATGTTTACATAACTTGGCAATCAAACACTATGTTTATTTCACATAAGAACTATTTTTATGTATTTGTTTATGCATACTAGGGTTTGAAGAACTATTGTAAAAGAAAGGAATTATCTTGTGAAATAAAGGCAAGATAAGAGTGAAAGGGTAGAAAAATTATTTCTGTTCCAATAACTGCATGCTATATTATAAGAACGGCACCTAGCACCTTGCTTACTTTAACACATACAGTACTCCCTATAAACCTATGAGATTAATGTTCCTTCTCCACAGTCTTTATGAGCAGTTTCTCTCAATTAATAATTAACATACATGATGCAGCACTATGGAGAAGCTGAATTCAAGAGATGAGGGTAAAAGACTTATTAAGGTTGCAAACAAACTTGGAAAGAAGTCAACATAGTTAAAATAAAAAAACACCTAAGACATGAACTCTCCCATGTAACCTTTAGTCTGGTGGAGCTGCCTCTTTTTTTTTTTTTTTTTTTTTTTTGCTGCATAAGGAGAAACTTCCTTTAATTGCTCAATCCCCAAAAATAGTTGGCTTCTCCAAGTGCAGCATGCCTCTAAGTCAGTTGCACAAACATTCCGAATCCTGTCTTGGATTTCTGACCTATGGTCTGAGCTTGTGGTCTCAAGATGATTATTAGAAGAGAATGAAAAACACATTTGTTAATATACATGACATTAGCCTTGACCACCGTGCAAGGGGACAAATACAGTCAGTTCCGGGCATCTGCAAACCCAAAATACCAGGATGCCAGGATGATTTTCTGGCTAACTAAGAAGCTCTGAATTTTTCAAATTTATATCCAAAATGTGCCCACCAGCCCTTCTGGCTCTAGAGGTGTTCGGAGGATTGGATCTCACTATTATTTACTGGTTATAGTCACAAAGCAAACCTAAATATGTGTTGTCTGCCTCTTATGTCACTGTTTCACTAATTTACAGCTGCCATAAAAGGAAAAGTTTCTCTATTAGTGGGAGTCTAGGTCCAACATTGCAGCAATGTATGGCGCAGAGAAGGAGAAAACCCAAAGTTCAAATAATAGTATTGCTTTCATAAAATTATTATTATTGAAATTATTTTAAAAGATGATACCTAAAAGACCCTAAGGAAATAAATATAACCTAGTTGTGCTCATGTCTTCTATTCTCAGATACTTGTCATTAACTTTCTAAATTGCTTATCATCATCTCTGGCCCTCATCTTCTCTCTGGGAAACCGTTTCTTCTGTTCCTGACATTGCTTATCTCCAGCTTGTTCTGTTTGTTTTGTTTCATTTTGTTTTGCTTTTTAGGTTTCTGGGATGGATCAGAATGAAAGCAGAGTGGCAGAATGAAGTTATGAAAATTCAAAATTTTCAGTTGCCATCAAAACTTGTAACATCTTGCTTCCCTTACTTCCTTAGTTAAGACTTTTTCTTCTTGTGCCCTAGGCTACCCTCGCCTCTTTCTGCACCCTGGGGTTTCCCTTCACATTCAGAAGAACACAGAGCTCCCTCTCTTCCATTTTTCGAGGTGGGAGGCAAGGGGAGAATGGGGATGGAACCAAGGGGTGCTTTACCACTGAGCTACAACCTCAGCTCTTCTTATATTGGGGCAAGTTTTCACTAAATTGCTGAGACTGGCCTCGAACCCTGCCTCAGCCTCCTGCCTAGCAGGAATTACAGGCATGAGCATTCTTCCTCAAACTGAGCACACAAGAGATGTCAGGGGAGGCCTGTAGACCTGCATACACATTTCTAGCAGGCTTTGTCTACGGCTCACTGCTGTCCAGGAATGCTCAGGCTGCTATCCTCCTAGGTGACTCTTCACCTCATCCTTCATGTTCCTAGCCTACATTTTTTATCTAAACTTATAACCAATTTTTGAACCGAGTATATTAGTCTTAAAATCTATCTAAAATCCCATCAATACTTCAGCACAATCTTCATCAGTTAACTCTTTCAATTTAGGAAATGCAGGTGTCATTTGTTGAAAATCTAAACAACAATCACCTGTACATCAACATGTATATCCCAAATGTGAAAAATAATAAAAAAGAACTCTTAGTTCTTGAAGTCTAAACTTCTTTTTTACTTTTCAGCAACCTGTTAAATGAAAGTGTGAAAGGGAAATTAGGTAATTTAAGCAGTTGCAAGTTTCTTTTAAATTGAATCTGTGGGAGGAAAAAAGTAAATGAGTAGTGAATAGGGTTAATTCTACCTCAGAACAAAATAGGTGACTGCCAACAGAAGTGTGATTTGAAGGATTCCAGAAATACATACTTACCTAAAAATCAAATCTCCCTCTCTAATCTGCTAGAATATTTTTAATGCCATCATTAGAGGCTTGGGGTTTTTTAAAAGGCAAATACTATCATGAGTAAGATGCCTATTAAATTGTAAGTGGCCCTGGTAAATAATTGAATTTGATGGTTTTTTATCATTTGTATATAAATGAGAGTAGGGAGCAAGTTGTAATCCAGAAGGATGGCATTTGGCATCAGAGAAATGAGATGTTTGTATAGCTGAAGAAACTCATGCTGGTTGTGGGTAGCATGGTCTGAGAGGATATGAAGGCCCTAGAGAAATAAGAAAATATGTGAGGGAAGAGGTATTAAGAAAGAGAAATATGTAAAAAAAAAAAAAAAAACAGGGAGATGAAGAAACCTAATTCACAATTTTCCACAGTCTGGAAAAGTATTATTCTACACAGCTCTCCCCCTCTAACATTGAGCCTCACAGCACTTCTAAAAAAAAAAAAAAAAAGAACACTTTTCTTTCAATTCTTCTTAATACTCTGCTTAAACTCAGCTTAGCACAGTGCCTTACACGTAGTAAGCACTCAATAAATATTTGATTGATTGATACTCACTCTCCTGTCAGCTTCTATGTCCTGCAACTAACACCACACCTCAAGGGGCTCTGAAAGCTAAGCAGCAAAATGTTCGTGTTAAATGTGATGGAGACAGATACAGTCCCAGAGTGAATACATGCAGCCACACAACAACTAGGTGAATCTAGTGGGGCTGCATGCCACAACTGGCATTTACATAGTTCATTAAAATGGATGAGAAGCAAATGTCATCTTATCTCTCCTGAGAATAAATACCAAGAGAACTTGCCAGCTTAAGTGACTATGCCAGAAAAATAGATTTAACTATCCTATATCATAGATGTAAGACAGCAACTCAGACAATTACAGTGTTCATATGTGTCTAAGTGAACAGCAGTGAGCAGCAAAGGTTGGGCTCTTGCAATTATCCACCCATTCCATAGCCCTGCCTCAATGAAATGCACCAGGAATCATTAAATCCTAGATGGTCACACATGGAAGGCTCTGAAAGGAATGTTGCAGTCCTTTCACATGCTCTAGCATTATACTGCTTGGGAAGTTCCATACATTTTTCTCTAATGGTACAAATGAAACCGTAAGCTGCTGTTAGTGAATAAAACCAGATTGCTCTGGGCACAGAGCCACACCAATCCAGGCCTAATGTGTCAACCAGAACTGAGCATGGTAGGTAGCCTCTGCAGAGCAAGAAAGTTATATTAAAGACATGAGAAGCCTACAGCCACATTCTATGTGGGCAAGTCACTCTGCCTACTAAGTTAAAAGACTGCATGGGGTGCAAGGCAAAAGCATGGAGAGCAGCTAGGGATGCACAGCAGTAAGCCAGGCAAGACACAATGATGGCTTAAACTAAAATGCAGCGACGGAAATGGTCAGAACTCTGAAGAGAGCCCAAAGGTACAGTGAAAGAGTCTGCTAATGGACTTAAAATGAAGTACAGAGGAAACAAGGACAGAAACAACATTTTTGTTCTGACCAAATGTTGAACAAAGATTCAAATTGTTGCGTGGAAATGTAAGGTTCAATAAAATAAAATGTAAGGTTCAATCAAAACACAATGTAAGGTTCAATTAAAAACAAAACAGCTGAACTTGTCACATTTGAAATGTGGTTTATACATCCATGTGGACATTTCAGGTAGACAAACAGATTTATAGTTCTGGATTTCTGAGGAGAGGTTTAGATATAAATATGTCAATACCTTATTTAAGAGGTTTAGATATAAATTTGAGTCATCACCATGTAGAGAGTGTTTAAAATCATATTAGATGAAATAATTTAGGAAGTAAATGTAGGTAGGAAAGACAAAAAAGATCCATATGCTGACCTTAGGACACATCAGATTTCAATCATGTTGGAGTTTGCTGGAGGATAGTTAGAAGACATTATGAAACCATTGACACATAAAAGACCATGTCACCATTAAGGGACATTACTATTTGCACAGATGGAAAGTGAGATAAAGAGCTCTTCTTTTTTTTGGTACTGGAGATTGAACTCAGGGGCACTTGACCACTGAGCCACATCCTCAGCCCTATTTTGTGTTTTATGTAGAGACAGGGTCTCACTGAGTTGCTTAGCACCTCGCTGTTGCTGAGACTGGCTTTGAACTTGTGATTCTCCTGTCTCAGCCTCCCTAAGTGCTGGGATTACAGGCTTGCGCCACCACACCCCACTAAGAGCTCTTCTAATTCTAAATAAGCTTTTGAAAAAATTTACTATGTTTACACAGGGAAAATTGAATAAAAATAAAATAGTCTGATAATTTGGCTAACTTTAGTTAATCTATAATTTCCACCATGGCCGACATTGTTTGAAAATTCTACTTTTTCTTTAAATAGAGACTTTAGTAAATGGCTTAATTTTGCTTAGTATAGACCTCAACTCCAAGCCAAAACCCAAAAGTTGATCTGTTCTTTATATGGTTAATTTAATTTGACTAGTTCAGATCAGGAAAACTTTCAACCAGGCACAGGATTTTTTGCCTTCAAGATTGATCATAGGAACCAGGTACTATTTTTCTATGTATACAAATTTCTTGAAATCATATATCCATTTTACAGATTTTAGAAATTGGGGTAGATAAAATGGATACACAGAAAATATCAATTTCCTTGAGATAATATTTAGATGGATGGATGCTTAAGTGCATGTATGAATATGTGAAGAAGGGAAGTAAAAATACCTTGCACAAATCCTTCCTAATGATTTGTATGTGCTAAGAGCAATGAAAGAATTTCTAAGACCTTATCTTAATGAAAAGAATGGAAATTTCTGGTACAGACACTTACATGTACCTCATTTGCATCAAAACTCTTGTTAGCAAGTACTATCACATTCATGTTTGATAAATACTCAAAAATTATCTCTTTTACTAAATATGCCAATACCTTATTTAAAAACTCCATTCCTAGTTACATAGGTAAAATGAAGGAACAAGTAGTCTTGGGGTCTCCTTCCCAATGCATGGCTCAACAGCAATGTATAGAACACCCTCTGTGAGAAATCTAGAAATTAGTTGAGGGGCTCCTGCACCTGCATGAATAGGAAACAAAGCTATTGAAGCTAGTAGGAAAACTGGAGGCCCTTCTCATCATAATACTCATCTCCTGACACATAAATACATGATGAGGAAGGAATATTCTAGATTCCAGCTTCTCATTGAAGAGGGAAAGAATTGAAACACATACCCAACTTTGCAGCTTTTTCAGGTGCTACCAAGGGACTGGCTTCTGTCTTGCCTGTCATGAATCACTGACATGGACTGGCATATTACAGATACCTAAGGGTCACTAAGAACAAAGATGATTTGAACTAAGACACAAGCACTTACTACAGCCTCTCCTCCTAGCAAATAAAGAGTGATTGAGTATAAAACTCAAGCTCCCATTTTCTCCCTGAGGAGGGAAATTGTTCGACCACACATTTGATGTTCCAATTTTTCTGGATAATATCAAAGGGATTGATTTCTGTGGTGCCTGTTATGTGCTAACAGGATCCAGCACACTCTAGGCACCTTGGGGTCATTTAGAGTAGTACAGAGTTTTTAGAGGGTTGCAGAAGCTCTGGCCAGACCAAATGAATGAGGCTGAATAATGTTGATACATGAAGACTCCAAGTGGTAGATTCTCCTGAATGAGGCCAATACGTGAAGACTGCAAGTGGTAGATTTTTTCCTAATGTATGCATACCAACACAAAGAGTCAAGGAAAATGAAGAAACCATGACATATAACATAAACAGAGGAACAAGATAAAGCTTCACAATCCAGTCCTAATGAAATGGAGATACATGAATTACTGACAGAAAATACAAAATAACCATTACAGAAATACTCAGTGAGCTCAGGAGAACATTCCAAAGCAACGTAAGAATTTCAACAAAGAGGGAAAAAAATTTTAAAGGGGACAAACAGAAATCTTAGAGCTGAAGAATACAATGGAACAGAAAAACCTCAATGGATTCAACAATAGGCTAGAGCAAGTAGAAGAATCAGAAAATGTGAAGACAGATCACTTAAAATTATTCTGTCAGGGAAACAAAAAGAAAAAAGAAAAGCGAGCAAAGCTTAAGTTACTTATGGAACACCATAATGCAGGCCAACACATTGATTATGAAGTGCGGGAAGGAGAAGAGAAATGACCAAAATGTTTATCCAAAGATATTATGGTTTTAATTTCTTGTGCTATAGGTGTCTTGTTAAGGAATTCGGGGCCTAATCCCACGTGATGAAGATTTGGACCTACTTTCTCCTCAATTAGACGCAGAGTCTCTGGTCTAATTCCTAGGTCTTTGATCCACTTTGAGTTGAGTTTCATGCATGGTGAGAGATAGGGGTTTAATTTCATCTTTCTGCATATGGATTTCCAG